>PVKS010012034.1:0-34157 GCA_004027875.1 Aplodontia rufa | reverse complement strand
CTCTTTAACACAGGAGGACATTGAAAACCTAAACCAATCTATCACAGAAAGCGAAGTTGCAGCAGCAATCAAAGCTCTCCCAAAAAAGAAAAGCCCAGGTCCGGATGGATATACGGCAGAATTCTACCAAGCCTTCACAGAAGAATAACACCGATCCTCTACAAGCTCTTCCAGGAAATTGATAAAGTGGGATCACTCCCAAACACTTTTTATGAGACAAATATCACACTGATTCCAAAGCCCAACAAAGACATGTTAAGGAAAGAAAACTACAGACCAATTTCCCTGATGAACATTGATGCAAAAATCCTTCATAAAATTTTAGCTAAATGGATACAAAAGCACATTAAAAAGATAATACACTATGATCAATTAGGCTTCATTCCAGGAAAACAAGGCTGATTCAACATATTTAAATCAATAAATGTAATTCACCATATAAACAGAGTTAGAAACAAAAATCATATAATCATCTCAATTGATGCAGAGAAGGCAATTGATAAAATTCATCACCACTTTATGCTCAAAATTTTGGAAAGATAGGGATCAAGGGAAGATTCTTTAACTATGTCAGATGCGTTTACGACAGACCCATAGTCAACATTATCCTCAACGGAGAAAAACTGAAAGCATTTCCACTGAACTCAGGTACTAGACAAGGCTCTCTGCTATCCCCACTCTTGTTCAAAATACTTCTTGAAACCCTTGCCAGAGCTATCAGGCAAGACAAGGAAATCAAAGGTATTCATATAGGAAAAGAGGAAGCTAAGTTATTTCTATTCCCTGATGACATGATTCTATACCTAGAAGACCCATTAACATTGGCCAGAAAACTCCTAGAGCTTATAGGTGTTTTCAACAAAGTAGCTGGCTACAAGATCAACTCCAGCAAATCACTAGCATTTCTTTACTCCAGCAACAAATCTGCAGAAGAAGAAATCAGGAAATCTCTCTCATTCACCATCTCTTCCAAAAAAATGAAATCCTTGGGCATTAACCTTACAAAGGATGTTAAGGACCTCTACAATGAAAACTATCAAACACTAAAAAAAGAAATTACGGAAGACCTGAGTAGATGGAAAAACATTCCATACTCATGGTTAGGCAGAATCAATATAATAAAAATAGCCATTCTACCTAAAGCCCTATACAGATTCAATGCAATCTCCATAAAGATACCGATGGCATTCTTCACAGATATAGAAAAAGTAATTCTCAAGTTCATATGGAATAACAGGAGACCCAGACTAGCCAAAACATTACTCTATAGAAAGGAAGAAATAGGGGGTATCTCAATCCCTGACCTGAAATTATACTACAGAGCCGTAGTAGCAAAAACAGCATGGTATTGGTATCAAAACAGAATCAAAGATCAGTGGAACAGAATAGAAGATCCTGAGACAAAACCCCATATGTTTAACTACTTGATATTTGAATAAGGGGGCAAAAGCATAGTGTGGAAGAAAGATAGCCTGTTCAACAAATGGTGTTGGACAAACTGGACAGCCATATGTAGACAACTCAAACTGGATCCTTATCTTTCACCCTGCACAAAAATTAAATCAAAATGGATCAAAGACCTGGATATTAAGCCAACAACTTTAAACTTACTAGAAAAAAGAAGGTCAACATTACAGGACATAGGAGTCGGCAGCTACTTCCTTAACAAAACTCCCATGGCTCAAGCTGTAAAATCAAGGATAAATGAATGGGATGCAATTAAACTAAAAAGTTTTTACACAGCTAAAGGTCTAGTCAAGAGCATCAAGAGAGAACCTACAGAATGGGAGAAAACCTTTGCCTGCTACATCTCGGATAGAGGGCTAATATCCAGAATATACAGTGAACTAAAGAAACTAAACTCCAAACCCACAAATAATCCAATCAATAAATGGGCCAAAAAACTTAAAAGAAACTTCTCTCCAATGGAAGTCCAGAAAGCCCACAAATATATGAGAAAATGCTATACATCATTAGCTATAAGGGAAATGCAAATCAAAACTTCAATGAGATACCACCTCACTCCTGTTAGAGTGGCAAAAATGAAAAATTCTAACAATAACAGATGCTGGAGGGGTTGTGGGAAAAGAGGAACACTGTTACACTGCTGGTGGGACTGCAAACTGGTTCAGCCACTATGGAAAGCAATGTGGAGAATCCTCAAAAAATTAAGGATGGAACTACCTTATGACCCAGCTATCCCACTCCTGGGGATTTTCCCAAAAGAGTTAGAATCAGCATATTATAGTGATATGGCTTCATCAATGGTTACAGCAGCTCAATTTACTATAGCTGGACTATGGAACCAACCCAGATGCCCCTCACTCGATGAGTGGATACAAAAACTTTGGTACATATATACAATGGAATTCTACTCGGCCATTAGAGAAGAAGATATTATGGCATTTGCAGCCAAATGGATGGAGATGGAAAGAATTATTCTAAGTGAAGTATCCCAATCTCAGAGACTCAAGGGCTGAATGGTGTCTCTCATCTGTAGAAGCTAGAATATATGGGGAAGAAGTAGGTTAGATGGCTAACCTAACAATAACTTCAAATTTTATGATTCTCAATGCAATAGGGGGATGGCTCCCTAGGTTACTTGGAGGCATAGGGAGGGGGATGGGGAGTGGGGTGGGTAAATGAAGAACTCCTAGGAGACTGGAGAGTGGGAATATGGAGGAACCATCTCAGAAGCAGATCTCATTCCTCCAGGAGATACCCATTTCATGCAAGAATTCTTCTAGGGGAAACAGCAACAGGGGAAACCCAAGCTGGGCATCCATGATTTGGCACTACCCCTGGATAACTAAGTATATATACATTGGTTATTGATGGTTTTATGATGATTCCCCCTCAATGTATCTCCATATATATCTAATAAAAAAGTAAAAAAATTAAAAAACAAATAAATTAAAAAAAAATCCTCTGTTCTACTTAATGGCAATCCCCATTCTCCCCAAGCCCTCTGCAGTTGCTAGTATGCTTTCCCTCTCTATACATTTTCATGTCATAGCCATTTAATATAAATGAAATAATCTAATACATGCTGTTTGGTGAATGACTTCTCTAACTTAGCACTTACGCCGTCCAGAGTCATTCTTGTCAAAGGCATACTTGATTCCTTTTTTATTGCCAAATGCATTCAATTGTATGATTATGGCAAACTTTGTTTAAAAATTCATCAGCTGATGGACGTTTTCCACTCTTGGGCTATTATGAATACTCATATTACAAGTTTTCATACAGACATATATGTACATTCCATTTGGATATATATGTTGCTTTGGAGTTGATTTTTTTTTTGATGGTATCATTTGCACCACAGTTTTAAAATTATGCATTCTGATTTATATTTTTTTCTTTTATTGCTTTTACTTTTGAAGGACTATCCAAGATTCTATTGCCTAAGTCAGAATTGTTAAGATTTTGCTCTTGTTTTCTTCCAAGAATTTCATAAGTTCAGTGCTTACATTTAGGTCTATGATCCATTTCAAGTTTTGCAGGGATTTTGCTTTGTGTTTCTTGTTTGTTTGTTTTTTATTTTGCATATGATTCGAGGTAAGGTTCCAACATCATTTATTTGCATATTGCCATTCACTTTCCCCAGAAGTGTTTGTTGAAATGACTATTTTTCACCATTTAAATTTCTTGATACATTTTTAAAAATAAATTGACCATATGTTTGTAATTATAACAGTACCACACTGTCTTGATTACTGTAGCTTTGCAGGAAGAGTTGAAATCAGGAAATAAGAGCCAAGATTGTTTGGCTATTCTGGGTCCTTTGCAGTTTCTCATAAATTTTAACTTTGACTTGTCAATTTCTTCCAAAAAGTCAGCAGAGATGTTGATAGGGATTATGCTGAATTTTTACAGCACTTTGGAAAGTACTGACATTCTTAACAATAAGTCTTTCAGTCTGTGAACATGAAGTATCTTTCTAGTTATTTAAGTCTTTTCAAATATCACCCAGCAATTTATTTTTTGTATTTTTCAGGGTATAAGTCTTACATCCCTTTTGTTAATTTCATAATTAAATACTTTATTTTTTCATACTGTTAGAAATTATTAAAATATTTTATTAATTTATGTAAAGTTTTTTACTGATAACCCCAAGAAATAATTAATTCTTATAACTGATTTATGCTATAGACTTGATGAAATTATTATTTCTAATAGATTTTAAAAGTATTGTTATTATTTCTAATAGATTTTAAAAGTATTCCTTTAGATTTTCTATGTATGATTATATAATGTGCAAATAAGAATATATTTATTTATTCATTTACAATTTAGATACTTTTTTTACCTAATAGTGTGGGCTAAAACCCACAGTACAATGTTTAAGTGGCAAGTTTTGATGTTCTTGTGTACTTCCTGGTCTTAGGTTGAAAATGTTCATCTTTTATCATTATCTTAACTGTTTTTTGTGGATACCCTTTCCCATGATGACAAAGTTCCCTTTTATTTCTAGTTTGTTGAGTGTTTGTATCAAGAAATGCTGTTAAATTTTCAAATGTCCTTGAAATGATTATATATTCTTTCTTTTTTATTCTGTCAATATGGAGTAGTTCAGTAATAGGTATTTGGATATTGGATCAGCCATGCATTCCTGGAATAAATACTACTTGTCCATGGTGTATAATACTTATAATATGTTGCTGGATTTGGTGCACTAGTTAATTTTGCAAATGTGTTCATAAAGCATATTACACCATAATTTCTTGTGATTTTTTTCTAGATTTAGTATCAGAATAATTCAGACATCATAGAAGGAAGTGGAAAGTAATTCTAAGTCATCTTTTTTTTAAATGTGAAGAATTTATACTCATTTTTTTGGAAAAATGGTTCATTTCACCATTGAAGTTTTAATATGGTATATTTAGTCATTTTACTTATGCTAGCCACATTCACAATTCCTGCTTATTCTTCAGTAAAATTCAGTAGTTTGTGTCTTTCTAAGAATTATTCATTTCATCCAGCTCATCTAACTTGTTAGTGTACAGTGGCCATAATAGTATTCTTTTATAATCCTTTTTGTTTGTATAATGTCAACAATGATGTCCTCTTTTTCATTCTAGATTTCAGTATCTTAAATATGCTCCTTGGTTAATCTCACTAAAAGCTTGTCATTATTGTTGACATTTTCTAAGGACATGATAGGTACCCCAGTCCCACAAGACCTTTGGAGAGAACACCAGGATGCCAGGTGCTCCAGATGCCTTATGTGGAACTACAGGACTTGTTTGCCAAGCTGGATTTCATCCTTGCTTTGGTCTCATCCCTTCTTTCTATGCCCCTATTTTTCTGAATGGAAATATTTACTATGTGTCTTTATATACTAGACATATGGACTCTTATTTGAGTTTTTTTACAGGATCTCATGATGCAAATCTCAGAGGAGATCTTGGACTTTGACTTTTGGGCAATCTTGGAACTACTGAGACTATGGAGACTCTTGAAAATAGACTAAATGTATTTTTAATTGTCAAAATGTGATGTGCTATTGGAAGCCCAGGGAAAGAATGTTATGGTTTGTATGTGAGGCATCCCCCAAATGCTCAATATGTGAGAGAACACAAAGGCTGAGGTGAAATGATTGGGTTATAAGAGCCTCAATCCAATCAGTGATTTGATCCTCTGAGAGGATGAATTGGTAACTGATGGTAGGTAGGGTGTGGCTGGAGGAGGTGGGTCATTGGGCGTGCCTTTCAAGTATCTATTTTGTGTCTGGTGAGTGGATCCAACTCTCTGCTCCCTGAAACCATGCATTCTGCCATGATTTTCAGCCTCACCTGTAGCCCCAAGGAATGAAGTCAGTCTTCCACGGACTAAGACCTCTAAACCTGTGAGCCCTGAAATAAAACTTTCCTCCTAAAGTTGTTCTTGTCAGGTCCTTTAGTCGCAGCGGTGATAAAGCTGACTAAAGCACCAGTTTTTCTTTGCATATTATTTACATAGTAAGTCTGCTTTCATCCTGTTACTTTGTTTCTTTGAATACAAAGTGTTGCTCTTGTTGACAAAATATAGTTGGATCGTGTTTTTTAAACCCAATCTGAAAATACTTTTAATTGTATAAGCCTTTTATGTATTGCAAATTTTCTTTATGTGGCTAACATTAAATCTGTTCTATCATACATATTACATCTATGTACTTTATAAACTGAATAGTACATTATATAAATATTGCTTTATGTAATCATAATTTTTAAAGACTGGAAAAATAAAAGCTAAACAATGTGTAAAATTTATTATGTGAACATTCTTAATTATTCTATCTGGTTCTCTTTACTTTTCTATGGAATTATCTAGTGTCGTTTTCTTAATTCAACATAACTATACTTCCAACGACTTCCTTTGTGTTCCTATTGTCAAATATGTACAGTGTATATATGCCTGATTGTTGTAGTATATCATTACTTTTCAAATCAGTCAAGCAAAGAAAGGAGAAGAATTAGACCAAATGTTTTATTTTTTAATTACTTATGTAATTATATTTACAACTTTTTTCTTTTTATGCATGTAAAATTAATTATCTCATGTCACTTGCTTTCACTCTGAAGAACTTTTATTACTTTTTTAAAGTATGGGCTACTAACCACAAATTCTCTTTTGGTTTACTTGGCAATGTCTTGTTTCACACACACTTTTGAAATATAGTTTTGCTAGATATAAAATTTGTTGACACTTTTTGCTTTCGTACTTTGATTATCATCTCACTGCCTTCTGACCTTTATTAATTCTGATGAGGAGTCAGTTTGATGCCATGATTCCTTTATCCTTTGCTCCTTCCAAGATTTTTATATATTTTTATGACTTTATCTTTCAACCTTTTTACTATAATGGATTTGGCTGCTTGCTTTTTGTACATATTCTAGTTGGAATTTGTTGAGGTTCTTGGCTGTTTTATAATTTTGAACTTAAATGTCTTCCAAAGGCCTGTGTACTAAAGGCTTGCCCATCAGCCTCTGGTGCTCCTGGAAGGTGTTGAAACTTCTAAGAGGTAGGATCTAGTGTATGGAAGTTTGGTAATTAGAGTTATGGTCTTAAAGGGGATACTGGGAAGCTGGCCCTTCTTCTCTCCCTTTGCTTCCTAGTTGCCACAACATGAGCAACTTTACTATACCATGCGCTTCCACTATGAAGTTCCTTCTCTGCACAGCCTTACAACCGATGGAACCAACCAAACAACAACTGAACCCTCTGCAACCATGAGCTAAGTTAATTACACCTGATTATCTCTGGTAGTTTGTCAGAATGACAGAAAGCTGAGTAGAAAAAAAATTTTTTTTAAAAGTTATCAAAATTGGGAAGTTTTCAGTGATTATTGCCTTGATTATTTTTTACTGTTGTTTTTTTGTCTGATGTGATACTACCATTGTACCATGTTGGTATGTTTAATGTTGTTTCGCCCTTATCTGAGAGTTAGTTAATTTTTATGTTCTTATTTCATATTGAATTATATAATATCAATTGCTTTGTCCTTAAATTCACTGATTTTATTTCCTTCTGCAGGCCAAATCTACTGTTGAGTCTTTCTTTCTTTCTTTTTAAAGAGAGGACAGTAAAAGAGAGAGAGAGAGAATCAGTTTTAGTTTTTCACAGGGCTTTTGTTGCTCTGACACTTAGTTGTGTATGTGGTACTGGGGCTTGAACCAATGTGCTCACGCATGCCAGGCAAGAGCTGTAACAGCCAGACCACAGCTCCAGTCCTACTGTTGAGTCTTTCTAACGAATTTTCCATTTCAGTTATTTTTGGTGTATATTAATTACATAGAATAGTAAGTTTTATTTTGATACATTCATATGTACACGTATAATCAATTTCAATACCCAATACATCCCCTGAACTTTCCCTGCTCCCTCTCCCTTATTCCCTTCCTCTGCCCTAAGGATCTCCCTTCTATTCCCATGTGATTCTTTTTTTCCTCTCTAGCTTCCACAAATAAGAGAAAATATATGACACTTGTTTTTCTGAGCCTTGTTTATTTCACTTAACATAAAGTTCTCCACTTTCATCCATTTTCTCCAAATGATATAATTTGGAGATATAATTCTTCTTTGTGGCTGAATAAAACTCTTTTGAGAGTATACACCACATTTTCTTTATGCATTCATTTGTTGATGAGTGGCCAGACTGATTCCATAACTTGGATAATGTAAGATATATTGTTATATACATATTTGTATGGATCCCTTAAGTGTGCTTACTTTAATTATTTTGGATAAATAACAATGACTGGTATAACTGGGTCACACAGTGGGTCCATTTCTAGTTTTTCTGAGGAACCTCCATATTGATTTTCATAGTTATTAAACTAATTTACATTTCCACCAATAATAAGAATTCCTTTAACTTTACATCCACACTAGCTTTTATTGTTATTTGTCTTCTTCATAATTGCTGTCCTGACTGCAGTAAGACAGAATCTCAATGCAGCTTTGAACTACCTTTCCCCAGTACTAAAGATATTAATTTTTTTAATATACAATGTTGTGTTTTGGTCTGTGGTTTTTGTTTGTGTAGAGTGGTTACATTCTTTCTATATTACTGGTATTAATTCCCTGTTGTAAGATTAAATGGCATAGGTTTTCTCCTGTTCTGTGGGTTTTATCACACTGTTAATTGTTTCCTTTCTTTTGTGGAAGATATTTTTATTTTCATACCAATCCATTTGTTGATTCTTAGTACTATTTTCTGAGCTACAGGGCTCCTATTCATAAAGGCAATGTCTGTGCCTTTATGTTGGAGTGTTTCATGTATGTTTTCTTCCAGCAGTTATAAAGTCTCTGTGATTGTACCTAAGTCTTTGTTCCATTTTGTGTTGAATTTTGCTCAGGGTGAGATAGATTCATTCTAAAAGAGGGAATCCAATTTTCTCAGCACCATTTGTTAGAGAGGTTAATGTTTCTCCAACATAGATTTTGGTACCTTTAGCAAGAATCTGATGCTTGTATCTGTTTATCTCTGTGTCTTCTATACCATTGCTCTACATGTCTGATTTTATTCTAGTATCATGTAATTTCTGTTATTAGGGCTCTACAGTATAATTTGAAATCAAGTGTTAGGATGCATTCAGCATTGCTCTTTTAGCTCAGAAATGCTGAAGTTATTCTGGGTCTTTTGTTCCCGCATTTGAATTTTAGGATTTTATTTTGTGATCTTGTAAAGAATGTCATTGGTATTTTGATGGGCATGGTATTGAACCTGTATATCACTTATAGTAATATAACCATTTAATCACTTACAGTAATGTAACCATTTTGACATTATTCTGCCTAATCATGAACAGGGAAAGTCTTTTCATCTTCTTTCATCTTGTGTTCTCTTCATCGATGTTTTTGTCAGAATTCTGTATTTTAGCTTAAAGAGGTCTTTCACCTTCTTGGTTAGATATATTCATAGGGTTTTTTTAAGATGTTGTGAATGAAATTGTTTTCCTGATTTCTTTATCAGTTGGTTCAGTGTTGGCAAATAGAAAAATTATTGATTTCTGTATGTTGATTTTTTTTATCCTGTTACTTTGCTGAATTTGTTCATCAGAATTAGAAGTTTTCTTTCTTTTTTGGCAACAGTAACACAGGTTTATTCAGGAGAAACCTACACACAGGGCCCAGTGGAGTCTGTTACCCACCTGCCACTTACAGCGTAGGGTAGATATGGAGAGAATTAGCGGGGAAGCAGCCAAGGTACAATGAGAGTTTTGGTAGGATGTGATTTTTCTGATAAGGGCCCAATATTAATAGATTCCAATAAGGGCTCAAGTCAGTGATTTTAAAACAGTTAGTAGGGGGTTTGCTGTCTGGTTCACATGAGTGATTTCTGGTAATTTTCCATATCTATCAGAAACTATCTAGAAAAAAAAAGCCAAAACTTTAACCTAACTTCTAAAGTATATAATTAAAAGTGTTATTAATTCAAAAAGAAATTTACAATTGCAAAAACATAAAGGGGAGATGGGATATTTTAACATGTGTATCAGAAACAAATAGATCAAGTGATTTAATAATGTAAAGAATTAGAATAATTAGCAAACTTACATTTATTAATTTGATTTGATTTATATCCCACTCTTCAAAAAGAGCATGCACATTGTTTTCCAACACTGGTGGAATAGGTATGAAAATTGAACATAAATCGAGTTGAAGAGAAAGATCTCAAATTCCAAGAAATTCTTTTTTTTTAATTTGTTTGACATAGTCTTCCATATTGGAGGGGATCATTGTTATATTATCATGCATACATAGATACTGACTAAGTTAAGACTGATCCTAGTCCAGGATCTCCCTGCTTCATCCACTCCCCACTCTCATGTCTCCTCTGTATTACCCCCATATTGTAGATAGAAATAAGCAAATACATGTGTGTTAATTTTTTAAATTTCTGAGTTTCTCTGCCTGCCTGTGTATAGTTGGACTTCTCATAGGCGTTGAAAATTCCCAGTTGCATCAATAACCCCCTTAATACCTCACTCCCCTCTCTGCCTCCCTCCCTTCTCCTCCCACCTTCATAGTTATGGTTCCCCCTGCTTATGTGAAATTTCATCTATGTTGCGATTACTATTTAAGCTTAGCTAACTTTCATCTTGTCTTAGATTTTACTCTAGCTTCCACATATGAGAGAAAACATTTGGCCCTTGAGTCTCTGAGTTTGGGATATTTCACTCAGCATAATTTTTTCCACCTCCATCCATTTGGCTACAAATGCCATGATTTCATTCTAATAGTGAAGTAGAATTCCAGTTATATACACATACCGCAGTTTTTTAATCCACTCATCCAGCAAGGGGTATTTGCACTGGTTCCATAGTTTAGCTATTGTAAATTGAGTTGCTATAAACATTGATGTTTCTGTGTCTCTCTGCTATGTCAATTCTTGCTCTTTTGGGAAAATACCCAGGAGTAGGATAACTGTATCACAAGGTGGTTCCAACCCTAGTTCTTTGAGGAGTCTCCACACTGCTTTCCAGAGCGGCTGTACAAGTTTGCAGTCCCACCAACAGTGTGATAGTGTTCCTTTCTTCCCTCAACCCCTCCAGCATCAGTTATTGTTGGTATTCTTATTTTTTGCCACTCTGACTAGAGTGAGGTGGAATTTTAGTGAAGTTTTGATTTGCATTTCTCTGATTGCTAGTGATGTAGAACATTTTTCTCATATATTTCTTGGATTTTTTTTTGACATCCTTCATTGAGAAATTTCTATTTAGTTCCTTAGCCCATTTATTGATTGGATTATTTGTGGTTTTGGTGTTCAGCTTTTTTGAGTTCTTTGTATAATTTGCTTATTAGCCCTCTGTCGGAGGTGTAGCAGGCAACGATTTTCCCCCATTCTGTAGGTTCTCTCTTGATACTCTTGATTAATTCTTTAGCTGTGTTGAAGCTTTTCAGTTTAACTGCATCCTACTCATTTATTCTTGGTTTTAATTCTTACGCTATGGGACTCTTATTAAGGAAGGAGGTGCTTACACCATTGTTGTGGAGTGTTGATTCTACTATTTTTGATAGCAATTGTATAGTTTTTGTTTTAATTTCTAATTGTTTGATCCACTTCAATTTGATTCTTGTGCAGGGTGAGAGTTAAGGATCTAATTTCAGTTGTCTGCATATGACTGTCCAGTTTGTCCAGCACCATTTGTTGAATGGGCTGTCTTTCCTCCACACTATATTTTTACCCCCTTTGTCAAATATCAGATGGTTGAAGATTTGTGGGTTTGTCTCTGTATCTTCTGGTCTGTTCATTGGTCTCCATGTCTGGTCTGATACTGATACCACACTGTTTTCTTACTATAGCCCTATAGTATAATTTCAGTCAGGCATTATGACACCTCCTGCTTCCTCTGTTGCTTAGTAATGTTTCGGCTCTTCTGGGTTTCCTGTTATTCCAAATGAATTTGAGAATTGCATTTTCTATATCCATGAAGAATGTCACTGGTATCTTAATGGGGATTGCATTGAATCTGTACAGGGCTTTCAGCAGAATGTCCATTTTAATTAATTATATTGATTCTGCCCTACCAAGAACATGGAATGCTTTTCCATTGACTTAGGTGTTCTTCAATTTCTTTTTAAAATATTTGATAGCTTTATTGTAGAGATCTTTTATATAAATTTATTAGATTAATGCACAAGTATTTTATTCTTTTTGAGTTTGTTATGGATGGGACAGATTTCTTGATTTCTTCTTTGATAGAATTGCTGCTGGAGTACAGGAAAGCTATTGATTTAAAAGTTTTGATCTTGAAACAAATTATACTAAATTCATTTATAAGCTCTAGTAGTCTTCCTATTGAACTTTTTGAGTCTGCTAGGTATAGGATGTCACTGGCAAAAATAAATAGCTTGACTTCTTCTTTTCCTATCCAAATTCCTCTGATTTTCTTCTCTTTTCTCTTTTCTGATAGCTATGGCTAAGGTTTTGAGGACTGTATTGAATAAGAGTGTTGAGAGTAGACATCTTTGTCTTGTTCCTGAATTCAGTGGGAATGTTTTCAGTCTTTCTCCATTAAGTATAATGTTGGCTATGGGATTATCATAAATGGCTCTTACAAAATTAAAGTATTATCCTTTGATCCCTATCTTCTGGAGATTTTTGAGCATAAATGGGTGCTGACTTTTATTGAAGGCCTTTTCTGCATCAATTAAGTTGATCATATGGTTTTTATCTTTAATTCTGTGATGAATTACATTTATTGATTTGCATATGTTGAACCAGCTTTGCATTCCTGGAATGAAGTCCACTTGATAGTGATGTATTATCTTTTTGATGTGTTTTTGGATGTGGTTTGCTAGGATTTTATTAAGGATTTTGTGTCTATGTTCATTAGGGAAATTCACCTGTGTTTTTTTGTTTGTTTTGTTGTTGTTGTTAAGTCTTTGTTGGATTTTGGTATCAGTTATTTGCCTCATAAAAGGTATTTGGGAGGGTTCCGTCCCTTTCAATTTCATTGAATAGCTTAGTAAGGAGAGGTGTTAATTCTTCTGTAAAGAACTCTGCTGAGATTCCATCAGATACTGGGCTTTTCTTTTTTGGAAGGCCTTTGATTGCTGCTTCCATTTCACTATCTGCTATTGATCTGATGAGCTGCTCAATATACTCCTGCATCAGTATGGGAATGTCCTATGTGGCTAGGTATTTGTCCATTTTTTCCATGTTATCAAACTTGAAAAAGCATATCTTTTCAAAATAAGTTCTAACACTCCTCTGGATTTCTGTTGAGTTAGTGGTGATGTCTCCATTTTTGTCTTTCATTTTGATGATTTGCTTCAATTCATTCTTTCATTTGGTAAACTTGGCTAGGGGTCTGTCAATCTTATTTATTTTTTCAAAGAACCAACCCTTGTTTTGTTGATTCTTTGTTTTTTTTTTTTTTTTTTTTTTTTTTTTTTTTTTTTTTTTTTTTTTTTTTTTTTTTTTTTTTTTTTTTTTTTTTTTTTTTTTTTTTTTTTTTTTTTTTTTTTTTTTTTTTTTTTTTTTTTTTTTTTTTTTTTTTTTTTTTTTTTTTTTGTTCTCAATTTCATTGATCTCAGTTGTTATGTTAGTTATTTCCGGCCGTCTGTTGTGTTTGAGATTGGATTGATCCTCTTTTTGTAGTGATTTGAGTTGAAGCATAAGTCCATTTATTTAGACTTGTTCCTGATTTTTGATGAAAGCACTCAGTGCTATAAATTTACCTCTTAAGAATGTTTTCATACTATCCCATAGATTTCAATATGTTGTGTCATCATTCTCATTCATTTCCAATGATTTCTTAATTTCTATTCTCATTTCATCTTTGAACCATTCTTCATTTAAGAGAGTATTATTCAATATCCAAGTATTTGTATATTTTTTGTTGTTTTTCTTGCTGTTGATTGCTAACATCATACCATTGTGATGTGACAGGATACGTGGGATTATGTCAACTGCTTTTTATTTGCTAAGATTAGCTTTTAGGACTAGGATGTGATCTATGTTGGAAAAGGATCCAAGTGCTGCTGAAAAGAAGGCAAACTCAGCCGATTTGGAATGCAATATTCTGTAGATGTCTATAAAATCCAATTGACTGATAGAGTTGTTTAGGTTAGAGATATCTTTGTTGGTTTTTCCTTTGATGATCTCATTCATATCCTGTATTGTTTTCCATAATTTATTCAGCTGTGTGTTTGCATGTTCTTTGAGTTCATTAGTCATTTTAGCAATTATTTTTTTCATCCTCTGTCTGGTATCTCATTTGTCTTGATATGTATGGATTCAATTGTTGAGGAAACTTTTAGGGGCAACTTATTGACTTTTATATTCATGTTTCCTGTGACTCTATATTGAGGTTTGAGTATGTGTTGGAATGTATTTTTCTTCTCCTATTGCGTAAAGATTTTTTTTTAAGTGGAAAGTTATCTTTTTACAGTATACCCTGGGCTGATGGTGTATCTCAGCATTAAAGTACCCACTAAGCATAATATAGGTGCTATGTTTAGCTGCCAACACCACTTTAAGAGGAGAGAATAGCCACCGGCAACAGTGGTATTTTAAAAGCAATCCATATATCAACATATAAAACTTTAAACATGTTATCTCTACAAATCCAGTAACCAAAGAGAAAAGAAGACGAGTAATAAACAGGTTGAAAAATTATGCATTAATGATAGTATAGTTGTAGTAAAATAGAGAAAGGGAAAAAGCAAAGAGGATAAAGAAAGAGACACAGAAGAAATTATGAATGGAAGAAAAAGAGAAGGGATACAAATAAGAAAGAAGAAATTTGAGAAAAATCCAATTAATTGAGAAAATACATAAAATTAGAAATATAAAAATAGAAATAGAGGGAAAGCAGAACAAGTTTCTTAGAAGGGGAAGAAAACAAACCAACCAAAAGATAGGAATTTCTTCTTTCTCAGGTGATTATAATGCAGCCACTACTTTGAAGACTTTGTTTTCAGGATTCAGCACGTAAGTTGTGGTTTATGGCACACGATTTCATATCAGTTTTTTTTTTTTCTCAGCTGCAAACCATACAGGTCAAACATGTTAGTAGAATTTGTAGGCCGAACTGTGCCCCTTCTTACCTGCTAGCAAGTGGTGAGGGAACATTTTTCAGTGCAGAGATAAATTGCTGCTTAAGAGTTCTGCTTTTGTACCCAGGGATGGAGACATGGCAGTAATAGAAGCTTGTCAGCCCAGACTCTCATCTTTAAAGCCTGTGGACTCATCTACTTTGCACTACACCCTGTCACCCAAGAACCTCAGTCCACTCACTGGGGGGTATAGTTGGGATTTGGCAAGTGTTTAAGTCATGGGAGCAATGCCTCCAAATGCCTTGGAGCATGAGATATGTGGCCAGAAGCAGGAGTCTTTAGGTCAGGTGCTACAGGCATTATGCTTTGCACCAGACTCAGTCTCAGCACTCTTGTACTCAAACCTGTCTCAGATCCAAACCCAGCTGCTTTCAGTCCTCACCCAAAGCTTAGACCACCAATTCAAAAGGATCTACCATCATACCTAATATCACTAGAATTCAGAATGAGTTCATGCCAGAATCTCACTGCTGACTTGTGGCTGATGTTTTGTTCAGATCATGCTGACCAAATTAAAAAAGAATGGTCATGGGTATTTTGGAGATAAAAAATGAGAAATAAAAAATAATGCAGGGATTTTTGATCTAGTCACAGAAAGTCGAAAGTCCTTTTTAAGACGACTTCCCTTCCTAGCTCCAGCTCTCACTAAATCTTCAGTGAAGTGTAGGTCATATCTTCTCCCACAACTTGCTACATAGTGTTGAAGTCTCCGTTCTGTTCAGACCTCACATTTGCCTGATACTGGAGTCTGTCTTTCTTGAAATCCTGTGGTTCCTTCTTTCAGCTCCTCAGAGGGGAGCTTCCCTGTTCCTCCCAGACTGAGCAGCCATGTGCTAGTACTGCTGCAGTCTGGTTCTTTTACTTCAAACTCTCTTATTATTCCCAAAACCAGTATTTCTGGGTTTTATATAGTCCAGCATTTCCCACTACTCACCTACCGCACCATGCAACTGTACAAGTGTTGATTTAATTACAGGGAGTGGCCATTTTGTGCTGGATGCCACTAGTCCACCATTTTTCCTTTGATCTCAGCTGTTTAACTTTTCAACTACAAATTTTAATTTGATTCTTTTTAATAATTTATAACTCTTTATTGCTATTCTATATTTGATGACATATTGTCATCATTGCCTTTTTCAATTATTTAAGCATAATTCCCTTTAGTTCTTTGAAAATATTGTAAATAGCTTCTTTGAAGTCTTTGTCTGCATCTAGGCAACTTCAAAGACAGATCCTATTGCCAATTTTTTTCTTTTGCATGAATCACATATTCCAGTTTCTTGGTATTCTATTAGTTTTGTTAAAAATTGGACAGTTAATAGAGAGCACCAGTTCTTTGTGCTGATTATTCCTGGGGGTTGTTATTGCTTATTTGTGATTCATCAATTTATGAATTACTTGGTGGAAATGCCCCTATGAAGTTGATTTTCTTTTCCATGGAACCCCTCTGATGTCACTGGTTATTTTACCCCTTATTTTTATTTTCTTTAAATTTCCTTAGCCAGTTAGAATTCTGCCCTTTACCATTGACTATGTTTATGTGTAGGTTTGGAACTTTAACCATCATTTGGGGATTTTACATTTTCCCTCCATTCAGCTAGGGACAGTAGCTTAGGAGCTCTCACCCTGAACACTGAGAGAAGGAGTGCAGCCTTGGGCAGGAAGATGGTATTTGAGATAGCCAGAATAATATTATTTCAATACTTGGTTTCTTAGGAATCATACTGAATCAGAGTAGCTAGTGGTTCTGTTGGTGTTCAGCATGAGGTTCTGCGTAAGCCCACTTGCTGGAGAGGCTTCAGACAGGGGTTGCTGATTTGTGTGAGCTCAAGCGGTGCTTTCAAGCCTATCCCATTTTGCTCCGGTTGCCTCTTAAAGGGCTTAACCTAATATGTGGCATAATCTTCCTAACTCCCAGAATTGTCTACAATCCTAAGAGGGTCTCATTTGACTGCCTCTTCCCATCACTCCATTAAGCTCCTGGCTGCTCTACAGTTTTGTTTATATCAGAGCTGCCAGTATCTACTCCTTGGGGCTGACAAAAGCCTCTTTTCTGCTATGAGAACCACAAAAAGTAAATTGTTATTTTTTATAATAAAAGAAGACTTTCCTTTAAAAAAAAAAAAGAAAAGAGAATGGCGGGGTCAATTTTGTTTATCTTTTTTATTTGGTCTTTGTTTCTCTGACACTTCATTGTGTATGTGGTGCCTAGATATGAACCTGGGTCCTTGTGCATGCCAGTCAAGCACTTCAACCTCTGAGTCACTGCTCCAGCCCTAAGACTTTCCTTTTACTTAATTCCAATATCTATCCCTACTACATTGCCCAAATAATGTTCTCATGTAGAGATATCTAATGCTAATTTCAGAACATGATAATTAGAAATTTCAGTAATTGCTTGAAAGAATCGGCTAAAGGTGACTGAAAACTGAGTGGCAGCCTACCTAGCACTGAAAAATTAACATGAACTATTTTATTCACTTGTGTTCTTTGTCACCATATAGACCACAACTCTTTCTGTTGAGAAAAGCCTAACCCTCACCCTAAAAAAACAATTTAAGTGGCTGAAAATAAGTTCTTCCCTTAATATACAAAAGCCTACTTAACGAAGGTTCACTGAAGCAGGCAGGATGTCAAGTTGTCCTCCCTCCCCCAGATCTCCAGCCCTTGGTGTATATGCCCTCTCCAAAAGGAGTTTCCTTCCAAAAATAAAATGACACCATTTCCTTTAAGATTAAATAATACCCTTCGTATATAGCACATTATCTTCATCTGTTCATCCACCAGTGGGCATTTATGTCATTTCCATATCTTGGCTGTTTTGGATAATGCTGCACTGGATGTGAGAATGCAAATATCTCTTTGTGCTCCTAACTTTAATGCTTGGGGTTATATTCTCAGGAGTGCGATGGCTGCATTATACAGTAATTCTATTTTTCAATTTTTGAGAAAATTCCATACTGTTTTCTATACCATTTTTCTTTCCCACCAGCAATGCATAAGTGTTCCAATCACTCCACATACTCACCAAAATTATCTTTTTATTTTTGCTAATAGTCATTATAATAGGTATGAGTTATCCCTAATAGTGAAAAAGGGGGAGAAAGAGAGAATCAATTGTATTTAGTCTTTCATATGGCCTTCATTGCTCCAACACTTTGCTGTTAATGTGGTGCTGGGGTTTGAACTTGTATCTTCATGTATGCCAGGCAAGTGCTATAACTATAATTTTTGATATGCATTTTATATACAGTTTGCCTGGTACTTAATGATGTTTATCATCTTTTCATTTACTTGTTGACCAGTTGAATGTCTTCTTTGAAGTAATACCAATTAAAGTCCTTTTTCCATTCTTAAATTGGACTATTTGGGGATTTTTTGGTGTATTTTATTATTTTGGTTTTAATATTTCATAGCTGTGTTAAATTTTCATTACTATATTAAATACTTGAGAAAACCAAATTGAAGGAAGAAAGATTTATTTTGGCTCTTGGCTTTGAAGGTTTCAGTCCATGGTTAGTTAACTCCATTGCTCTGGGACTGAGGTGAGGCAGAACAACATGATGGAAGGGCATGGCAGAGGAGATGTCAGCTCATGGCAGTCAGTAAGCAGAGGAAGAGGCAGGGACTGAAGACAAGAAATACACTTTCAGGGCATGCTCCCAGGGACATCCTCCCTCCAGTGAGGCCCCACATCTTAAAGTTTCCACTCCTCCCTTTAGTCTATTCAGAGTATGAATTCCTCTGTGGATTAACCCTCTGATGAAGTTAGCAACCTCATGAGCTCATCACTTCCCCAAAGCCCCACATCTGAACCCTGTGTATTAGCACCTGCCTTCAACAAATGAGCTTTTGGGCATTCCTAATCTACACTATAACAGTGGCAATAGAAAACAAAACACTCCCTTTCTCTGTGTAATTGCTTCTGCTATGCCAGATTGCTAGCAGCAATATGGTTCACGTGTATTTCAAGGTGCTGCCATAGTCTTGCATATGCTTCTTAAAAGTCACTCACCTAATTAAGAATTATCATAAGACTTTTAATAAGGCCTTCATAAAGTGTGGTATCTTACCTAGTTCATGAATCAGTGGTTATAAAAGGCCAAGTAAAAATTATTTCCCTAGGTGGCACAAAATAGACAAATAAGATTGCATCAAACTAAGAAGCTTCTATCCAGCAAAGAAAACAATAGAGTAAAGAGACAACTTACAGAATCGAAGATTTTTGCAAACTATACATCTAATAAGGAGTTGATTGATTTCCAATATATAATTCAAACTCAACATCAAGAAAACAAAACCTGACATAAAAACATGGACAAAGGAACTGGATGGACACTTCTCAAAAAAGACATATAAATTATCAACAGGTATGTGAAAAAATGTTCATTATCACTAAACATGAGGGAAATGCAAATTTAAAATGCAGTGAAATCTCATCCCATGTCTGTTCTAGCTTGCTATGTTCTTGCAAAACATAGCAAGTGCTGGTGAGAATGTAGCAAAAAGAAAAATTATGTACACTGTTAGTCAGCAAGTCAATTAGTACAGTCATTATGAACAACAATAAGGAGGGTCTTCAGAAAATTTCAAGATCTCCCATATAATCTAGCAATTTCACTTCTGATTTTACCTTCAAAGAAGATGAAATTACTATATCCAAGAGATATCTGTATTCCATTTTCACTGCAACTTTGTTTACATTAGACAAACTAAGGTATCAACCAAGGTGTTCATCTATGGATGAATGTACAAAGAAACTGGAATATATAGAGATGGTAGCGCTGGAGGACATTATGCTAAGTAAAATAAACTAGACTCAGAAAGCCAAATACACATAATGTTACTTATATGTGGGATCAAATATATAGTAATTTTCAGAACCCAAGTACTGAAGATATTGGTCAAAAGTATAAAGTTTCAGGGGCTGGGGATTTAGCTTAGGGGTAGAGCACTTGCCTAGCATGCACAAAGCCCAGAGTTCGGTCCTCAGTCCTGAAAAGAAAGAAAAAGAAGTATAAAGTTTCAATTAGGTAGAAACCTATGATCATAAGTCATGGATACTATTGCTATGTATACTTAATAATTGCTAAGATAGTAGATCTTAAATACTTTTGCTATAAAATGTTATTTTATAACTATGTTTGGTGTTAGATACGCTAATTAGATTGTTTTAATAATTCAAAATTCATACATATATCAAAATATCATGTTGTGTAATATAACTATATTCACCTATTATTTGTTAAAAAAAATTTGTTGAGTTGGGATGCAGCTCAGTACAAAAGCTCTGAACTCACATGTGCAAAGTCCTGGGTTCCATTCCCAGTGCCATAAAAGAAAAGACTAAAAACAAAAACAAAATGAGCAAAGAAATTGATACTTTTTCAAATGACATAGCTTCACTACATGGATTCCAATACAATAAAAAACACAGCACTGAATCCACACTTTATGAAATTAGAAGATTATTTAGATACACATTCTCTTGACATATGTGGAGGCTAGGTTTATGAACCGGTATCTTTCCTCTACTCCAACATTTATTCTATGCTATTTTTAAGTGGATTATAAATGAGGCCAGTGACTAATATAAACTGTTATGTAGCCAGGAAGAATTTTTAGTATTTTAATATTATAAAGGACTGTTTAGTTATAACTCCACCACCAATGAGATCTCCACGATCTCACAATTTCCTTCCATTGTATATACTTGTGCATTATAATTTATTTTAAGAGAACAAACTATTTGCCAATTTTGACAAAGGTACAGAATTTAGAAAACACTTGTTATTCAAAAAAATAATTACAGAATAAAACTTAATATTTCTGCTTCTCAAAACAAATTGCAAAAAATGACAATAAAACACCTTAAATGTAAACTGTATAAATCATACTTGTATAATAAAATACACACAAAATATAGGATAGATGATTTCTGATAAAGAACTTTATGATATGGAAAGAATACTCCAAACTCAAAAACAAGACAACCAAAAGACAAATTTCAAAAAATAGGCAAATAATTGAACAGACACAGTATAGAACTACCACAATTTCTTAGTTAAAACGGTACAAAAATTGCTCTTTGCTAGTAGTTATCAAGGAAATGCAAATTAATGACAATGATATATCAGAAAATCTCTTAGAGTAGCTAAAATCGAAATGACTGGCCATAATATTGATGAAGACATGGAAGACCTTGAACTCTGTTAGTAAAAATATAAAATGGAATAACTACTTTGGAAGTAATTTTGTCAATTTCTTAAGAAATTAAACATCTACCTAGCATGTGATCTGATCATTCTGTTTCCAGAAAATTACATGATATAAATGGAAGCTTATGTTCTCCATATGATACTATAATGATGAAAACATATGATTATAAATATGTTCCAATCCATAGCATTTATAGCACCACAAGTGAACCATAGAGGTAACCAGAGGTAAGTGAGTGATAGAGGTTTGTGAGTGTACCTCTCTGGGGACAGGTATTGAGAATGGGTGCAGCTATGTGTATGTCAAGGCAGAGAGGATACAGAAAATCTTTATACCCTCTACTCAATACTGCTGTGGATCTAAAATTACAAATAGTCTTTTTTCTTTCAAAGTCATAAAATATTTAGACCCATGGATGGATGAATATCAAAATAATTTTTTAAAGCAAAAAGCCAGATTCCCCAATATCTTCCTCTTCCCTGATCCAATTTGTTAAAATTTTAGAAATTTCAGAGTGCAGAGTACCGTTTATTGACTGAAGTAAGATGAGTAGGTGATTGTGTATGGAGAAGGATCATGGAGGAACAGACTAGAGGGATTACAAAGTAGCATTAGAAGAAAATGCTAAGATTTGTTAGATATGGCTGTTGTCTTGACTGTGATAACAATTTTACAGGAATATATACACATGCCAACACATTAAATCATACTTTTCTAAATATGTGCACCTTATTGTGTGTCCACTATATCTGAAAAATAGCTTTAAATCAATAAACAAACAGAAGCAGATTCAATAGTATTGTTGAAATTTATTGACCAATAAGGGGTGAAAATTACCATTTGTTCACAGAACTACTCAGAATACTCTACAGACCTATGAGTGTGTGCTGTAAATGTGAATGTCATCTGCCAATTGTATCTGTGGTAAAAACTGAAATATCCATTTAAGACTACGCCTGGATTTGGGACAATAGAGAGGAATGGTCCCTGTGCTCCAAAACTCTTACAGGAATTCCAGGCATTAATACTTCTCTCATTCTTCCTCTCAATTAAGTTGAGAGTTCCTAAACCAGTGCAGAATTTTACATCATAAAGTATTATGAAAATAGTTGAAATTCAAATAGTCCTACCTAAGTACTTTCAGAAGATGGGAATAAATCTACATGTTAGCACATAGAAATGCATTAGCATAGTTGCAACCAACCTTCTCTCCTCTCTGGCTCCCTGACCAGGATTTTTGCCATTATATCCTCACATAATTTCCCTTTTACTGAACCCTGTCCTCTGAGCACAGTCAGTGATCAACATATTCACTTATAAACTGATGATCACAACTAACAAAACATACCAGAGAGGCTCCAAATTATATCCTGCTCAGAAGACTGACAGACAAATAGTTCACAAGGAGAAGAGATAATACAAAATCCCCAATCTAATTATTTATTCCCCTTTCCCATTCTGAGATTTGTCATATTTATGTATAAGTGCTCTAAAATGAACAAACAAAAAACACTCTAGATACAATGAGGAAAAATTGGTTAGTATGCAAGTGGGGAAAATCCAGAAAAGACTGCTAAAAATGTCCATTTATGAATTAAGACTATTAGTAGAGATTAAATCGGTCTGGTGAAAAATAAGTGAGAGACCTTTGAGAGACTCCATGCTATTAATAGTAAAGGCTCTGAAGCTAGACTGTTCGTTTATATTAGGTAACAAAATCACTACTGCAACAGAAGCACTTTGTAGGATCTATGGCACTTGGCAGGAAAACAGAATTGATTCCAAGCCAAGGAAATGACAGCACAGTATAGCTGCTACTGACTTGAAGGTAGGGGTGAAAAAAGAAAGAATGGATAATAATAGATTCATATAACTAATGACGAAAAGTGCAATGAGCTCAGATTAATTACAAATCCATACATGTGCAAGGCACAAATTTTCAAGGAAACCAAGATCAAAGAGGACGGACATTTAAGGCTGCAGTAAGTTGACATATTTAAGGAAAAAAGAAAAATCTCTATATTCACATCATCAAGAACAAAAGGTCTGTCATGAGAGAGATGCACTGAAAGTTCTGAAGCAGGAAGAAGTAATCACAGTTGCTGGCATCCGGATGAACATTTTCTCTGGATGGGTATTTTTCATAGCCATTTTGGGAAAGGTGTCACGGTGAATAGGACTGATAACTTATTGAGAATGAATGTTAGGAAATATTAATTGAAGTATAAGTTTTAAACTCTAAGTTCTATTAGAATCACTCTATCATTTCCCAAGGGCATGCATTCAGTAAATTCACCCCTATCAGTTATAATCTATACTTAGCAGTATGAGGAACCAATACCAACAAAAACAAACACATATAGCAAAACCCATGAGCTTTGATCATGTGAGATTGTTTCAGTGGGATTGAGTCTTCCAAGAGTGGATACACAGCAGCAAGTCCTAGGGGAGAAGAACTGTTATAAACAGTTTAAGAGTGGAAATATGTATGCAAAACCATATAAGTCATAAAATTATAATAATAGACACAACATCTTAGTAATCAAAGGTCAATTAATATAAGACCATACATTTCTATGCCTCAATTTATCATGATGCCATCACATGCTGTTATAAAAGGTGATTTATGCTCAAAGTGATGAGTCAGTCATTGAAAGAACATTATTTACCATATACTGTGTAACAGACACAGGAAAATGAAAGCACCTTATAGAAAATTACCCCATGCAAAATTATTACAGTGAACAAAAGTATTGCCTTGAGCAAAAAAGTTATCTGGGAAATTCCCTACCTGAAAATTTTCATTGGTCTTGAGGCATTTTCTAGGCAGTTCAGAGTTAACTCACTGGAAAAGAAAAACATATTTAGTTTATCTTCTTTGCTTGGAAGTAAGAGAAATAACTAAAATGATTAAAGAAGAATGTCTTGAGACTTATTTCTGAAATTTCCTGTGGTAGTCTTTGTTCAATGATGGCTGTAGAGAGGCATGTATACATAATTGCCAGGAATCTTTCTTATGCTTTTGACCTTTTGTGTTTTTAAAAAAAGTTCTTAGTACAAAATAATTTTAGATTTACAGACATGGTTGTAAAATATTGCTGAAGATTCAGTCAGTTTTCCCTAATATTAAAATTTTAGATAGCCATAATACAGTGTTCAATACTACTAATTAAACTAGAGTTTATTTGAATTTCACCAGTTTTATTTTTTCTAAAGACGTTTTTCTTTCCTAAGATCGACCCAAGACTGTCACATTGTATTAAATTGATCTGTATCTTTAGCTTTCCTTCCTATCACAACTCCAAATGCTTTCCTTGTCTGTCATTACTTTGACACTTTTGATGAGTAACGATGAGCCATTTTGTATATGCATCTTGATTTGACTTTCTCTGGTGTTTCTTCATAGTTGAATTGAGGTTGTACACTTTTGACAATATAGCAGAAGTAATGATTTTTTTTTCCTATCACTATATAATAAGGATCATTTGGTTGAGGTTCTACTACCAGGATCTGCCACTATAAAGTTAGCCTATTTCCCTTTGTAATTGATAAATCACTTAAGGGAAACACTCAGACTAGGCCAATATCAGTTTGCTGCTTAAACTTGCGTCCAGTGGTCTTAGCATCTGTTGGTGAATATTGCCTATAGCAGCAACTTGGTTGTTTCTTCTGTATTAGCTGCATTCTCAGAAAGATCTTGCTGAAGAAATAATGACCACAAGTTGCTTTAGACTGAATGAAGCCTAGTAAGTTCAGCAATCTCAAGAGAAAGGAACCCATCTCGTTCCCCAGGTGCAACAAAAGACCCAGTGCTGCCAATTTTTAATCTTTTGCTTGAATCATGTATTACTGAATGATTACCATAGCCAAAGGGAAAAGCCGCTATCATAAACCAGGTGTGGACATTGTTTCTACCACTGGAATGCAGGCCAGGGACTGTCCCACTTTATCCACATGAACTGAAAATGGCAGAAAGATTTCTCAAGTGGGAAAAGAGGGGACAATTGTCACAGAAAAGAGGAAAGACATTGCACAGGTCAAATTAGCATTACAATAAGATATGACCAATTTTTACTGCTGTGTCTTGAGATCTGCTTATGAAAGACAGTTGTCAAACCCATTAATACCTAACATTGTAAGATTGTCAGTCAATCTCATTTATCCCAGTGTGAAAGAAGGTAAATTCTCCATCACGCATTTCAGTGTTCTCCCTTACAATTGCTGAAATTTAAGATTCTTTCTACTCTTTGATAGGAACAGTAATAATAATAATTATTATTATTACCTTTAAAATAGAATACTTGATAAAATATATGACATATAGATAACTACTCAAAATGCTATTATGGATATTACTGTCATTAATATATTCAACTTGATACATATTTATGAAGTGTGTATCATATATAAGACACTACTAGATTATGAAAAACTCAAAGATGAAATAATTAAAATATCCTCACCACAAAAATATATATAAGTATATAAATAAATATCTGTAGTATATATTCTGGAACATGAAAAAAGGTATGATTTTAAGGAGCACAGACAATAACAGGGATGATAAAATATATATAAAACTCTAACATCATGCAGAATGTACCAAGTGTTTATAATTGATGTATAAGTCTCGCATTTATAGTCCACGCTTCTGTGCTTTAAATATTAAGTTCCTTCTTAATCTTCTCTTCCTCAGGCAATATAAAGGCAAAGGATCAAATTTTTATCTGGCATTTCTTTTAAGATTAGCTCCTACATACATTTAACCTTTTAGACATAACTCATATGTTACATTAGCCAGGAACTGAAACAGAGCAAACACTAATTGACTCATTGTTATGAATGTCTTAAAAAGAATTAAAGTTAAGATCACAACAAATGAGTCAGTCTGAACATTATTTCCCAGATTTTAATACTATAGTCCCTTATGGAAAACAGAAGACTTTCTCTGCATTTTTTCCCATTTATGAAAAATGAAAACCAAATTGATTCCATTTTCACAAAATGCTTTGTAGTTTAGGATTAGCCTTTGAATTAAATGACCAGATCTCTGCTAAGCAGCAGGGTAAAAATCTTAAATATGGGAACATCCTTAAAACATAAGTGTGCAAGATCAAGGGTACTATGTCTGACATTTTCAGACTGTCCATATTTTTGCAAAATAAATATTTTCTGTATTTTATTTTAAAAATGATAAGGGGTGTGTGTGTGTGTGTGTGTGTGTGTGAAGAAAGTAGATGGCTAGAGTATGGAATTGTAAGAAAAAGCTCAATAAAAATTGGGTTACTCTCGAAGCACTTCTAAACAGAGAGCAATTCAGATTTTCCAGGCCAATGAACCTGCTCTGAAAATAGGGCATTTTATAGACAGTATGCCGGGAAAAACATGACAAGAAACCAACAACTGACTTGATAAGATATAAAAATTGATAGCAATTTAGAAATTATCACATAATTAGTACAATTTTATTATGAAGATCCAATACCAAAAATCCAGTAATTTATTACATAATCAACGTAGGTTTTCACTAGTACAGCAAAATCCAGGAATGTCACTTCTTACATCAAAGCAGAACACGCATTTTTCAAATAAAGCCATGAGTAGTAAGTCTGGTCCTTTTTAGCCAGAGGAAGAGGCTTTTGAATGATTTTCCTGTGAAAATGCTGCTCTTTCTGCAGAGCTGCTCTGCCATTGGGTGACCTTGGTAGTGCTGCTGCCTCTAAACAGCTTGACTACCACCAAGCCTAAAATGCCCCATGCAGTCCTTGTCTGGGGATACCCAGCTCATCCATTGCATGGGAACTAATCTTGCTTCATTTCATAACAAGGTTTCCCTTCAAAAAGAACTCAGAAAAGAAAATGTATTTGGGTAACTAACTGGCTAAGCTGCTTTCAGCAGAGGATGAGTTCTATGGATCTTAGGAAGAGAGAAAGATGAAGACTCAATTAGGATTAAACTATTCTGTAAGAGACATGTGCAGGAATTTGTTCGACTCTTGAGGTACAAGTATATGGAGGCAGATAAAGAAGAGTCAGAAGAACCAGAGATGGGGTATAACCAGGTATATACATGAGAAGATTCCATTCAAAGCTGCCCTCGTTCTAGTTGCTAGCAATTGCTATTGCTTCAACATATGGACTTACCTCTTCCTCTCCAGCACCTCATCATAGCATCCTTCCTAATCAGTATTCCAAAGAACTCCCTCAGTTACAAGTGGTTTCTTGTGGGATTTCCCCCCTAAATCTTATGTGTGGGATGAGTCTCACTTCTGAATTGAATGGTGTGATGCTCAAAATGCACAAAAGCTAAATGTAGAGGATCCACAGTCACAGAAGTCCAGGGGAGTTTACATAGCACTTGGAGGAAGGGTGTAGATTTCCCCAGCTCATGAGATTAGAGATTGGAGTTCTCTCAAGTAATTTTCTTTCTTTTTTTTCCAAATGAGACGGGGGGAGAGAGGAGGAGAGAGAGAGTGTGTGTGTGTGTCAATTTTATTTAATTTTTCTTCTTTTTTTTTTCCTCCACTCAATTATGTATGTGGTGCTTGGGTTTGAACCCAGGTCCTCACTCATGCCAGGGCTTGACTGCTGAGCCACTGCTCCAATCTCTCTCACATAATTTCAAAAGAGCAGGCAACTCTATCAAGAAAATTTATGGCTTACTGATAAAATAAAAATGTGTTTGATATTGTGTGTTATTTCACCTGCAGAATTTGTTATACTTCCATGCTAGAAAATTATATAAAGCAAATATAAATGATCACATATCAACTAAATATAAAACTCAGACAAAAGTATGTTTGTTGCAGGAATGATTTGTGCTCCTTGCATCATCCGGATGTGGATTACTGACTGTTCAAATCAAATAAACCAATCAGAACTTTAATTCTATAATTATGTAACTTTAATTATATTAAAGAGATTCTTAATTATATTAAGGTCACATGCAGATGACTTTTTATACCACTAATGTGAGTACTAGTTAATAGGATGCTTTGTACAAAATACAATACAAACCAATTGAAGTAGTGTTTTGTTCTAATAAAATAATAAAATTAAATTGTAGTAGGAAAGAACACTTCTTCACATTATTCAAGAAAAAGAAAAGCCGTAGCATTGTGAACAGCAGGCCTCGCCCTGTTCATGCCTTCCCAGGAACCCGGTATTCCGTTGCTTTCACTCTTTCCAGACACTTCCTTACTCAGAAAGCAACACCAAACAGCAGAGGTTGTTTTTATTCATAAATACTTTGCCACTGAAATCACACACTCAAACTAAAAAATAAATTATAAGAAGGAATAAGGAGACTGAAGCATATTATCAGGTTACTAAGAGAGTTGTCACAGATTCGTAAAGTATACATCATTAACTGTCTAGTCTAGCAGCCAAACCAAACGAAACAAAATGTGAGAATTTTTAGTATTTTTACAAACATGCCTAATTTTGATGTAAGCTTTTAAAATTTAATTCAGAAGAAAAATTAACACCATATCTCATGGCACATGTTTTGAAAGGATTTATTGTAAACTGTATTCATAAACTGAAATCTGCTTACCTCAAATTTACCTTGACTCTTAGAAACATTTTCAGTTGCAATGCGTTCCTAGGCAACGGCAACAAAAGAGTCACATGCATTTAATTTTGAAGAACTCTATAAAATTGCCCCCAGTGATATTGTCCTTGTGTTTGATGATATGAAAAATAATGCATGCTCTAAATTGGAGATATTTATTGGATATAGTTAAAGGTCTTGGGAATAAACCTTAATATGAGTATATTAAATATATTTAGGGAAAGAAAAGTCATGTCCTCATGAGAATTAGCAATTTAATATAGAACAGTAGTTCAGCATAAACTCTAGAATGTGTATAGTGTAAAAAAGGAGCTAGATAATATATATATAGCAAGAAATATAAGAGTTCTATGCCACATTGCACATTGCATTGTACACACACACACACACACACACACACACACAAAAGTAATTTTCCACAGGAAAAAATTACACTCAGTAAGTGCAATAATAATAGTAATACCTTAACAGATTAAAATATCTTTGTAACATGTTGAAGAATTTCACCACTAAGAATTATTTGTTATTTTTACAGGTATCTTTCCACATTAGGACATATTATAGAAAAACACTTATAAATCACTTAGGGTAATAGGAATAATAATATAAAATAATTTTTAAAATGTTTCTGAGTCCTATCACTGTAGGCCATGACTCAGGTTGGAACTGGGCTTGCTATGTTGACTACATTTCCTGTGCCTTAAAGTTGTAACTTTCAGCTTGTGGTATAGCAGAATGACAATGCTCATTCTCCCACACTCCATTTGAAGTAGTATCTATGTTTACTATGTGTGACAGCTAAATAAAATGACAGACACCCTGTGAGTGTTCCTCTCATTATGCTACACATCCTGAATATCAGAAGTTAATAGAGCTAAAGCAAATGTACAGGCCTCAGAAGCTCCATTGAAAGATGTAATGAATGTTTGATCTTGACACCTTAAGTGAAGCTCTAACAAGAGACCCATTACTGTATAATTTCTTTAAGGGCAGCATGAGCAACTGTTTTATTATTTTATCTACATCACCAAGTGGAATGAATGTTTTAGAGTTGTCAACCCCTAAAAAGTAAAACATTATTTTTATGCATTAATTTTGAGATTTGAAAAGCAGTGGTTTCACATGTATTTGCTTTAAAGATTTAATGAATTATAAAAAGCATATTCAAGACAATTTTTATTTTTTGAAATTTTAACAAATACCTTTGGAACTTAAGGAAAAAAAGATATTTTCTTGCAGAAGTATGGTATTGAGTTTTTTATAGTATACTAGAAGTTTTAAGGGCTAAAATATAATAATCATCTCTTCCTTAGTGCTCTTGGTTTAGTGCTCAATAAGAATTTGATGGTGAATGTGTTCTATTAGAATTTTACGGTTTATTCTTACACTTCAAATAATTCTAATCTTCCCAAATTGCTTGCCTAATGAATAACAAGATAATAAGACAGGCTTGGAAATGTGCTATTCACCCAGACCCTCTGCAGAGGAGATCATTGATGTGTTCTCCCAGCGGCCACATTTCTAAATTTCCATCCTGCCAGCAACCATATCTGCCTGCTGGGCTACCTTGATAAGATACCACAGACTGCATAGCTTCAACATCAGATATTTACTTTCTCACAGTTCTGGAAACTAAAAGTTCAAGATCAAGGTGCCATCAGGGTTGATTTCAGGTGGGCCTCTCTCACTGGCTTATGAACAGCACCTTCTCATGGTATCCTCTGTGGCATTTCCTCTGTGTGCATGCACAGAGAGAGCATGCTCTGAAGAGCAAAACGACTCCAAGATCTGTAGTATTAGCTGCACTGGTCCCAAAATGGGGTATATTCTTGACATGGATCTCATGACCGCTGTCTGGTAATCATCAGCTAAAAACAGACGTCAACATTGCGGCAGGAGTAACTGGATGTGTTTAGAAGAGGAAGGAGGAATGGCTGCTTTTAAACAATGAGGACATGGAAGAATACATATAGAACCCTTATGATTTCCTTGGGTGCCTCTGGAATTCCCTTAACTTACAACTGTGGTTGTACATTTGTAGCAACCCTATACTAAAGAGTATAATTATCATGGGCTCAGACCCTCTCAGAAATGAAGGGGTCTGAAATGAAATCCCCTATGTGACAAGACTTGGTGAATTGATACCTGACAGTAAAAGGCATTTAGAATGACTGATAGAAGAGCAAGAAGACCAGGTGTATCAAACAAACCATAATGGTATAATCCCATCAACTAATAGCAAGAAAATTAACAGAAAGTACAAAAATATTTGGATATTGAATAATACCCTCTTAAATGCAGAATGGATGAAAGAGGAAGTAGTAGAAATCAAGAGATTCTTTGAAATGAACGAGAATGGAGACACAATGTATCAATCCTTGGGACAATACGAAAGCATTCTCTTTTTTTGCATGTTCTTTATTTTTATTAAGGAATTGAGTTGTATAAACATAAATGCATATAAAGTAATAATAAACTGTGTATTTAATTCTAATCCAGACTCACCCCCACATCTTCCACAACCCAGTCTCTTGATTCTTTATATTTCCCCCTAATAATAGTTATGTCTTCTATATTTTCCCCCAATAATAGTTATAATTGTGAGTTTTCCAGAATTAAATGATTGCATAAGTATTATTTAGCTTTGGAGGGAGGGGTAAAGAGTATGTTACATTGTTGATTGTTTCCCTAAATCCCTAACTTGACTCCCTCTCTCCTCCCCTACTCCCTCCCCTACACATCTATAATTCCCCTAGATTATGTGTTCTTATGCCTTTGGTAGATCTAGTACAAGAGCTGGGTTTTGTTCTAGCCTCCACAAATGAGAGAAAAAAATTTGAAACTTGAGTTTCAAATTTGGTTAACTTCACTCAGCATGATTTCTTCCATTGCCATCCATTTACATCCAAAAGCCATAATATCATTATTTCTAGTAGCTGAGTAGAATTCCATCTTTTGGACCCATTCATCAGTGAGTGGTATCTGGGTTGATTCCATAATACAGCTATTATAAATTAAGCTGATATGAACTTTGATTTTGCTGTGTCAGTTTAATATACCGATTCTAGCTCTTTTGGGAAAACACCCAGCAGAGAGATAGCGGGGGTCATATGGTAGATCCATTCCTAATTTTTTTTTTTTTGAGAGAGGTTGAGAGTAAGAGAGAAAGAGTGAATCAATTTTATTTATGTTTTCATCTGGCCTTTGTTTCCCTGACACTTAGTTTTGTTAGTGGTGCTGGGATTTGAACCTGGGTCCTTGAGCATGTCAGGCAAGCACTTAAACTACTGAGCCACCACTCCAGCACTCCATTCCTAATTTTTTAAGGAGTCTACATTCTGCTTTCCAGAATGGCTGTACTAGTCTACAGGTCTACCAACACTGTGCTAGTAATATTCCACTCTCCTCTCAACCCCTCCAGCCTCTGCTATTGTATATATTGTTCATTTTTGCTAATTGGACTGGAGTAAGGTGAGATCTTAATGTAGTTTTTATTTGAATTTCTCTGATTACTAGTTATTTTGAGCACTTTCTCATGTATTCATTGACTTTCTCAACTTCCTCTTTTGAGAAGTTCTGTTTAGCTCTCTAACCCACTTATTGATTGGATTGTATGTGTTTTGGATATTAAGTTTTTGAGTTCTTTGTAAATTTTGGATATTATTTTCCTGTCAGTGGAATTCAGGACATGATCATCTCCCATTCTGTAGGTTCTTTCTTAACAGTTTTGATTAACTCCTTGGCTGAACAAAAGCTTTTTAATGTAATAGCACACCACTAATTAATTCTTGAGTTTAATTCTTTCACTTTGGGAAGCTTGTTGAGAAAGTCATTGCCAACTCCCATATGCTGGAGTGTTGCTCCTAATTTTTTTTCCAACATTTATATGGTAGCTGGTTTAATTCCTAATTCCTTGATCCATTTTGATTTGATTTTTGTGCAAAGTGAGAGATGAGTATCTACTTTCAACATTCTACAAATGCCTTTCCAGATTGTCCAGCACAATTTGTTTAATAGGCTACGTTTCCACCATGCTGTATTTTGACCCTCTTTGTCAAAGATAAGATGTTTAAAGATTTGTGAGTTTGTCTCAGAGTCTTCTATTACATTGGTCTTCATTCTTAATTTGATACCAATACCATGATGTTTTTGTTACTATAGATCTACAGTAGGATTTAAATCTGGAATTGTGAAACCACCTGTTTCATCTTTCTTGCTCAGTAATGTTTTGGCTATTCTGGGTTTCTAGTTGTTCCAAATGATTTGAGAATTGCTTTTTCTATATGTATAAAAGAATGACATTGGTATCTTGATGGGGATTGCATTGAATATGTATAGCACTTTTGGCAGAATGGTCATTTTAATTATATTAATTCTGACTAAACAAGAACATGGGACATCTTTCCATCTTCTCAGGTCTTCTATTTCTTTCTTCAGTGTTAGATAATTTTCATTGTAGAGGTTCTTTTACTTCCCTTGTTAGATTAATTTCCAAGTATATTATTCCTGATGAAGATAGTATGAATGAGACTGATTTCCTGATTTATTCTTCTGGCCTATTATTATTAAGAGTACAGGAAAGCTATTGATTTATGTGTGTTAATCTTGTAGCCTGCCACTATGATAAATCTGTTTATAAGCTCAAGCAGCTTTCTGGTCGAGTTTTTAGGATCTTCCAGATATAGGATCATGTCATCAGCAAAAAGGAATAGTTTCACTTCTTTTCTTCCTAGTCTTAACCTTTCTATTTCCTTCTCTTGCCAGGTTTCTCCACTAGGGTCTCAAGGACTTTACTGGATAAAAGTGATGAGAGTGGGCAGCCTTGCCATCTCCTGAGTTTAGTGGAATTTTTTTCAGCTTTTCTCAATTTAATATACTAGCTGAGAGTTTGTTGTATATGGCCTTTACATATTTACGATAAGTTCCTTGGATCCCAATTTTCTCCAGATATTTGATCATAAATGTGTGCTAGATTTTTACAAAGGAATTCCTGGCATCAATTGAGATGATCATATGATTCTGTCCTTAATTCTGTTTAAGTGATGAATCACATTTATTGATTTGCAAATGTTGAACCAGACTTGCATACCTGGAATGAAGCCTGCTTCACTGTGATGGATTACCTTCTTCATGTGTTTTTGAATGCAGTTTGATAGACATTTTAAAGGTTTTTCTGCATTGATTTTAATCAAGTATATTGGTCTGTAATTTTCTTTTATGTGTCTTTGTCAGGTTTTTCTATCAGTAATGGTTGCCTCATAAAAAAATTTTGGGAGAGTTCCCTCCTTTTCTTGGAATAGCTTTTTTTTTT
>PVKS010012033.1:0-54936 GCA_004027875.1 Aplodontia rufa | reverse complement strand
TCATTGACTTCATCAATGTCCTCTGTTGACAAGTTTCTATTTAGCTCTTTGGCCTATTTATTGATTGGGTTGTTTGTGTTTTTGTAGTTGAGATTTTTGAGGATTTTGTAGATTTTGGATATGAGGCCCCTGTCACAGGAATCACAGCCCATGATTCTCTCCAATTCTGTAGGAAACCTCTTGACTCTTGATTATTTCCTTGACAGTGCAAAAGCTTTTTAGCTTTATGGCATCCCAATCACTGATTTTTGACTTTACTTCCTTTGCTGAAGTGTTGGAACTAATTTGTCTTCCATTAGTTGCAAGGTACCTGGTTTAATTCCTAGCTCCTTGATCCATTTTGATTTGATTCCCATGCAAGGAGAAAGATATGAGTCTAAACACCTTTCTACAAGTGGTTGTCCAGTTTGTCCAGCACCATTTGTTGAAAAGGCTGTCTCTCCTTCATATAATATTTTGTCCCCCTTTGTCAAAAATTGGATGTTTAAAGATTTGAGGCTTTGTTTCAGGTTCTTCTATTCTATTCCATTGGCCTTCTTTCCTATCTTGATACCAGTACCATGCTGTCTTTGTTACTACAGCTCTATAGTATAGTTTTAGATCTGGTATGGCAAAACTGCCTGATTCATCTTTCTTGCTTAGTAATATTTTGGCAATTTTAGGTTTCTTATTGTTCCAAATGAATTTGAGAATGGCTTTTTTCTATGTCTGTAAAGAATGACATAGGTATCTTAATAGGGATTGCATTAAATCGATATAGAGCTTTTGGTAGAATGGCCAATTATGATGATGATGATGATGATGATGATGATGATGATGATGATGATGCTTAACTAAGAGCATGGGATATCTTCCCATCTTCTTAGGTCATCTTGGATTTTATTCTTTAATGACCAATAATTTTCATTGTAGAGATCTTTGATCGCCCTTGTAAAGTTAATTCCCAAGTATTTTATTCTTTTCGATGATATTGTGAATGGGACTGATTTCCTGATTTCTTAATCAGAGGCACTTTTACTGATTATAGTTCCAAGTTTTTATTATTAAGAATTTTTTTATTTTTCACCCTCTTTTTTATATATATATATACACACAAGTATTCTTTTCCCCAGTGGACCCACTGATTAATGTTTCCAAAATTTTGCATAGCTCATATCATTTTCTTTGTTTCATTTCGTTTATTTTGAATAATTAGGCTGTAACATTTATTTTATGGTCTTGTCTTGCTAATATGCTTTCAAGGTTGTAAGAATGTTATTTTGTTCTCTAACCTCTTTTTTTCCTTAGAGCAAATTGAGTTTTGACTGATTGATTGTGTTACTCTTCCACAGAGCTACTTTACCACCCTTTTTTATTCTGAGACAGAGTCTAGCTAAATTGCCAGACAGGCTGCAAACTTGCTATCCTCCTACCTCAGGCTCCCAAGTAGCTGGGATAACAGGTTTGCCCTACAACTTCTGGCGTCTTATAGAAGCTTTATAGATGATCTTTATAGATGAATCTGCTTCATATGTTTTCTATTGCTCATATTTAAATTAAGTACATATTTATTCTTATCATAGGAGTGTAGGCCAAACTAGCTTTTCTAGAATTTACTGTGCATTTAGATTCCACCTCTTCTGTTATTTTCAAAAGACACTATGCTGTTGGGCTTTCTGAGTGTACTTCTTATGTTTATATCCCTCACAGTTATCTAAATTGCCTCTTCAATCTCTCCTATTGGATCTGTCCCATTTAATTTGATTCAACTCCTAGGGGTGTCTTCTCAGCATGGTTTGCTTACTGAGAACCCCATCTGCTCCAGCACTGAGAACCCTTTTCTTGCTTACCTTGAAGACACTGGTTATTTGGAGCCTGAAAATTCTCTTCTCCATTCTGTGCTGTTATCAGATCAGTCTGCCTCTCCAGTGATTGATTACCTGTTATTTGGGTGGTCAGGAGCATAGCTGTACGCCTCCAAAGTCCATCAGAGACCCAGCTTATTTTCCTGTTTCGTTCTGTAGTGTTGCTACTATCATAGTGGTCTAGTGGCTTGCACCCAGCTATTAATGAGAATGTTATTACTTAGCATTTGTATATATTGTCTATGTGGTTTTGATTTAGTATTTCTGTTTTAGAGTGAGTTTCAATTATACTTAAAAAGTTATGACACTTACACTGCCCAATTTCCAGAATCTAGAGAAAGTTCAAAAATTTAATACTTATGTATTTGCTTAATGTGCATCAATATAATTAATATATTGAGTGCATCTCAAGGACTTTAAAGATATTAGCTCTAAATTGGTATTTGTTTAAAATAAGTTTAGGTAAAATCATTATAATTATTTCAAGAATAAAATTAAATCATAATAATGGTGGTATGATATATGCCAACTATTATGATGGTAGTATGTAAATAACTGCACTTGGAAATACTGTTACAACTAAATGCCTTTAACAATAAGAGAGAGGGCTCTTTTTAAACTATGGAGTTCATGGGTTCTGCATATTCAGATTCAACCAACCAGTGATCAAAAAGTATTTGGAAAAAAAATTGCATCCATTCCATGTATAGAATTTTCCCCTTGTCATTATTCTCTAAAAAATATAATATCACAATTATTTACATAGCACTTATGTTGTATTAGGCATAGTTAGTGTTTTAGAGATGATTTAAAGTATATGGGAGGATAGACATAGGTAATATGCAAATAACACATATTTTATATGAGACTTGAGCATCCACAAATTTTGGTGTCTACTTGGGGCTCCTGAAATGAATCCACAGTGGACACCAAAGAATGAGTATATTTGGAATCAGCAATGGAGAACAGGAAGATGTTGATTCCATATCCTAAGTTTAGGAAGTAATAATACAAATAATAATAATAATAATTACTATTAGAGAATGCTGCAGGGAAAATATGCCCTATTGAGAAGACCTAGTTTCAATCAATGAAAGGAAGAAAGAAATATCAGAAATATGAAACATAACAAAGATCTAAAGTCTAGATATAATACTGTTAAATGGAGAAATACTCACTCCTTAAAGTATACTATTGGTAACAATGAGTCTGTTCATACTCGTTGATCTATCAGTTATACTTCTAAAAATTTATTTTGGGCAGCTAAATGGTTCAGAAGAAATTTGTTACATAAGAATGATTCTTACTATATAACATGTAATAGTTAAAATTAAAAAATTCAAATTGGAAGAGCATAATGACTTCATAATAGGAAATGACTGAACAGATGATGATGGATATAACTGATTAAACAATGTAAAGTCTTCAAAAATTCAACCACACATAGTTCAAGGATCATGCAAAGCTTCAAAAATAAGAATATACATAACATTTACCAGTAAGTAGAATTACAGTCTGAGAAAAGATACAGGTGCACAACAGGCTTATATAGATTTAAAAATATAAGATTTTTAGATTATTAGGATTATAGAGTTGTTTTCATTTGTAAATTATCCTTTGAAGGCTGGAGAGGTGCCTCAGTGGTAGAGCACTTGGCAGGCAAGCATAAGAACCCAGGTTCAGTCCCCAGCACCACATTCACAACTAAGTGGTGGAAAAACAAAAAATGAAAAAAATAAATAATTGTCTATCTCTTTCTCTCATTCTCTTTCTCATATTCTCTTTCTTTGAAAAAATAAATATTTTTGATGTTATGATAGCTTAATCACAAATGTACATGCATGTGCTTATAACTAACCCAAAAGAAAAGACTATACCACAAATGTTTATCTCACAATACCTTTTAAAATGAAAATAATTGGGCTGGAGCAGTGGCTCAGTGGTTCCAGCACTCTCCTGGCATGCATGAGGACAGGGTTTGAACATCAGCACCACATACCCAATGAAGTGTCAGAACAACAAAAGCCACATGAAAAACTAAATAAAATTGATTCTCTTTCTTTCTCTCTCTCTCTCTCTCTCTCACACACACACACACATAAACACACACAGACACACACACACACACAGTCCCTGTCTCTTTAAAAAATAAATAAATGAAACTAATTCATGACAATGCCCCTTCAGATTTTCTCATATACTTTATCACTCCAATATTGAAGGAATATTTATAAACTCTCAAAAGATAGATATAAAGATAGTAAAAATATCAGTGGTTTCCAGGGATTAGGGGACAGAGAGAGATGAATAAGCACAGCACAAAAGATTTTTAGGAAAGTGAAACTATTCTGCAATAATGGATGCATGTCATTCTGTATCTGTGAAAACCAACAGACTGTACAACATCGAGAATGAACCGTAATGTAGACGGTGGACTTTGAGTGATAATGGTGTGCCCTTGCAGACTCCCTGATTGTGACCCATGATCCACTGCAGTACGGAGCGTGGGCAGGGGGAGACACTGCTGCTGTGTGGAAGGGGTAATGGTCCTGGGAACCCTCTGTACTTTCTGCTCAGTTTTGCTGTGAACTTGAAATTCTTCTAAAAATAATAGCTATTACCATTTTTAAAAAGATAATTTGAAGCTAGGTTATAGAGCTTTATATTCGATCTAATTAAGGAAATGTAACCTGAAGATTAATACACCAATCTGGGGCTAAAGCCAGAAGAGCACATCAGATTAAGAGTTTCTCAGTGAAAACCACCCTGACAGAACCCATGGTAATTTTTCAGCGATTAGCAGCACCGTGCCTCTCATAGCTCGGTCTTGCCACTTGTGTAATGAAGGCCGTGTGGTTCCTGCCTCTTCACTTCGTGGTGTGCCCAGAGGGTAGATGAATCCCTGTACTAAGACTGTGTTTGTCCTTCAATGAAAGGCACTTTATATGCCAGAGATCCATGCATTTTCCACCTTGTGCTTTGTCGTAGTGACACAGGATGAAGAGAGAAGCAATCACACAATAGAAATAGAGATAAATCAGACTCTGGAAATACCATGCTTTCAAAACAACTCCTCAGAAATTTCGTCTAAGTTCACCTTTACATGGTTGGTGGTAAGTGTTGCCCTTTTCCGTGAATAACTGCAGTGGTGTTTAAATATTAATGAAGTTAAATGAATAACAAGTAATAATAGAGAAATACTGGATGAAAGGCCTTCATTATGCCGGTGGTTGTGGAGGGCTGGCAAAGGGAGGAGAGGACGCTAAGATTTCTTCTAACTGGGCGAGCTTCCAGTCTATGAATGCAGTGGATTAATTTAGAAATTAGCTCCTAAAGGTTAATTTCTATTTCAAACTACATACCAAACCGTGATTGCAGAGAGAACAGTGTTATGGTGCCCTGGAGAGGAGCCACATCCAGCAGGAACTGCTACTACAAATATTTATTTTACCAATAACAAATGTAGAGATATAGACCTTCTTTCCCCAGAACCCTAATACTGTATCCTGGGAAATATATAGCATTGCTTCAGATCAGGAAACACAAAATCTAATGCTTATAAACTGTTAAGGAGAAAGCAGATATGAGAAAAACAGGTCACATATGCAAAACTGTCGCTGCTCAGCAATATTAATACCGCAAGGGGCTATAGGCCCATAAGTTGTCCTGCCTTCTAATTTAAAAAAAAAATGAGAATTTTTCCAATTTAAAAAATAGTGTGTACAGCACAAATAAGTTCTGGTCTTTGGTTTCGATGGAGCAATATACTGGGACATTTTAAAACATAAGCTAATAGTTTTTAAATTATCAATTTAAAAATTTCACCTTGGTAGTCATGGTTAGTTATTTTTGTTGTATGATGACTAAATTCTCCCACTATTTTCCTCTACTTTAAATATTGCAAAATTCATGCATACAAATCTTCACCCTTAAAGATCCATAAATCAGTTTGACCCAACCCTTCTTGTGAATGTGTCATTTATATGTTTTGTCTGCTTTTGTTGTTTTATTGCTAGCTTTCAACATTATTCTACCATACTGTATCACTTTGTTTTAAAAATCTAAATGTAATTTTGAAGCTAAAACTCTAGGGATTTAATATATCATTCAAATGGAAATTACCACAGTTTTGTCTCAAAACAGGTAAACAAAATCAACAGGGAGGGTAATAATAAATATGAGAGAATCATGTCATTTTAACTTTAGTACACTAACCAAATGACAGCCAGGTGTTAATCAATATGTAATTGTTAAATCAAAAGATGAGAACAACACAAAGAAAGATGTCATAACCATGATATGAGGAATCATATAATGAGGTATTCATTTAGATGATCCAGAATATCATTTTTCATCACATATTACTAACTTTTATCTTTTATATTATCCTCAAAATGAAAACAGGATTTAAAAAGTCTTACAAAACTCATAGATTTCCATGAAGGTAGCAGCTGACACAGTTTTGAAAAATACTGTTTTTCACATGATTGTTAATATTATAAGTTACCTGCATTTGGGGGAATGTTCTTGGAAACTAGGTCTCACGTATGAAAAGATTTCTCTGGGGACCTGCCAAATCCAAATTAAAGAACTTGCACAAAGACCTTAAGGTACAACCTACCAATAATTTTCCTATTCCAAATAATTTCCCCATACTATTCTAAAATCTACAATGTCTTTGTCATCTGTTACAAAGCATGTTTTCTGCTTTACAGGATTTGATTCCCAGAATGTGAGGCTTCCAAGTCTTTATGCCTTATCACCAATATAAGTCAATTGTTCTGAATAACCATGATATCACGCAATTGCTAGGGAAAGATGAAATGAGGATGCCAAGAGGACAGAAACCAGCTATATCAAACATGACAGTGATGGAAATGCACTGTTTATACCTTGCTTATATTAATATTTTCCACCCATAGGACAAAAGAGTCCTCACCCAATTATCACAAATTTGTCATTAATGCAGTCTGCTTAAAATTTTACTGTGGAGATTTTTGCTGGCCAATAAGTTGATTTGCAGTGTTCTGGACTTATGTCATGAATGTTTTCCGAAGCACATGTAATAGCTTCCATCTGGCTGTTACTTTCCTATGACTCAGTTTCTCCAGGGCAAAAATCTGTTTTGCTCACTTCAAAAGTCCCTAACATCTAGCATAGTTAATAAATATATAAGAAACACTTAATAAATATACAAGAACACTTAATAAATATACAAGAAACAGCTTAACGGATTTGCTGCTATCTGTCCTCTTTTCCCAAAGTTCCACTCATTGTCCTAATATCACATGGATGGAATTCATGCTATTTGATTGGTTAATCAGTGGCAGGTCATTCAGTATCAAAGACTAGATAATTGATAAGGCATCCTTTATCTAGTAGTTTCCTTCAAAGAAGTTAAAAATGCTATATAGACATTATCTTTGAATCCTGCCAAGACATTTAGAAAAAATGAGGGCCAGAGAAAATGCACAGAATGTCACAGTATGAGAGGGTGAGTCCTAAACCATCTACCACTTTAAAGGCTGCATAGACAATTCAAAGAATCTTTTTGAAAGAAACCTTTTTTCAAAGAAAACATTGTGTTGGCAAATGTGCTGATTAAATTCCTACTGGGCATTCCCTTTTTAAATGTCAAAGTCTATTTTCTCTGATTTACATTCGTGCCCTAACTGTTGATGTCTGGGGGATTTAGCAAGTCTGATATGAAAATGCCCAATGTCCTTATATTAGTGGGAAACTGCAGTTTTTAGTGTGTCATTATTGTTGTATGTCTGCAGAGGACATAAATATTCCCTCTAAACCATATTTTAGACATTCAAATTCTTGGTAAACTAAAAATAATAATTGTATTGATAATTGTATTTACAAATAATATGGCTTTGAATGAAAGGTTAAAAACTGGAAGTGCTGGAGATGAGGTCAGGAGGGCAGAAACCTGCTGCACTGAACTCAGTAAGTCTAGAAAGCTACCCCACGCACGTAATCAAACTCTGGAAACAACTTTATAGACTAACATTATGTAGGTCATTGAAAAGCAGAAGTTGTGTCTTCTTGTAAGTGGAATTTTATAAAATCTAATTAACTCAGCTATGACCCTCATGGGACAAGTTATTATTGGGATTCTCAACATCATTAAGAAAACCTGTTTGCTGTGTATGCCTGATCCCATGCTAGGGCTGTGCTAAATGGAGCAGCTTCTGTGCATTTTGGAAAGTTACATTTCAGGTCTGTGACTACACTGAAACAGACGCAAATAGTATATCTAACTTTGAACGATCATGGGATGTTTCAGTTACCTATTTAAACACAAAAGGTCGATGCTTCAATGGAAACTGGGGGTCTACGTGAACGGTGGTGTGGTATATAAGAAAGCGTAGAATATGTATGTTTAGATGGGATGCGGTTGGTAAAGGACAAGCAATGTCTTTCACATTTTCTATCCTGGGCACAAGCACAGGGTCATCAGGGAAATTTTTCAGACTGATTCGCAGAGCTTCTAAATACATTCTAATATTCCATTTTCATTCCAAACTGTCATCCTGATTTCCTATAGTGTAAATTTTTATTCAATCCAGTGAACATATGTGAATCTGTTTTGAATGTTGAATCCTGTAGGGATATAAAATTATATTGGACATATTCTCTACCATGACATACACCTTTAATAAAAATGTAAAGCATAACTGAATAGGCGGAAGATAGTTTGATTGTGACTAGATGGAACTTGAAAGCTTGCTAGAAAAGGTTATGTTAGAACTGGAAAATCAAAGAACGGTTGGCTGGCAAAAGACAGACACATGCATACTGACCCATGCCCTGGGTCCTGTTGGTGCAAGTTGGTAGTGTACATGAGGAGGGTGTCGAGGGCATATTTATTCCCAAAATCAGTGGGTAAAGGATCTACCATTTTTTTCTCCTTAAAATCATGCAAAGGACAGGAATGTTTGAAATTTAACCAATTCAATATTAATGATAAAGGCACATAACTAAATGCTAGATGCTTACATATCTTTATATTTTTGTCTGCAAATGTATCTTTTCATTATCTTCTTCTTTAATATTTGTGCTATTTTTAATTAAACAAAATGCAAACAGGAATTATAAAGAATGGTTTCTCATGCTATTGGAAGCCTCATTGTTCAGAAAACAGAACTGTAACTTGTTACCCAATGGCCACTGACCCCATATGTCTTTGCCATAATTAAAGTACAACGTGACAGCCTAACTATGGAGTGTTAACAACCAATAATGATGCTTTTAAACATATTATTCTGGTGCTCTAGAAGATGGACGTGGGGGATTTTGCAGGCAGCCTGCTTTGACAGCACTGACAGGATGGGGAATAAATGGAAGAAACATAGAGATGGGAAACAGATTGGAGATAAAGAAGTAGCAATCAATAGAGACTTAACAGCAGTTATTTAGTGGGCTCTGAGCACCCAAGGTCTGCCATGTACTGCGGTCAACACAGCTGGCTCTGACAGGAAGCTGGCTCCAGACAGCCCGGGCCAGCCCTGAGACTAGATAACATCCCTAAATTAAATAATTCCAATATCCTCTCTGGATTGAAAATTCTGATCCTAGTACAAAAGTAGAAAAACCTCAATGAATTATTTTAGGATTTGTCAGTAACAGGTAACAGCAGTTTTCCATGACTCAATATGACCCTACCAACCATCATCATGCTAATTATTTTATCAAATTCCCGTACATAATTTAATTATGCATCGTTTTTCTTCTTTGGGTCCTCATTTTTGTATTTTGTGTGTGTGTGTGTATGAATTTGTTCTTCTCCTCACCACAAGCAGAAAAGGCAAAGACTTCTTTCTACCCCTTTTATTAATCAAAATCATTAACAGCATGACTTTTGGAGGAGTCCTGAATCACCAGTTACTCTCTGTGTGACCTAAGGGCTAGAATTAGGGTGAGGTGAGTAACACCCTCAACCTTGAGACAAAAAATTTAAGAAAGTACTAAAAATACATGTTAAATAAATAAAAAGTAAAATTCTGAGTCAGTAACCAAATAAGTATTTAAATAAAATATTTTTAAATGAAAATTTAGGGAAAATTCATGCTGGACATAATATCAAATTTTTAAGTAAAGGCACACTGTTATTTGTTTGTTTTGAGATCTGGCCATATTTATATTGCTCATGGAATGGTCTTTCCCCATCTGCCTGTAGCTCCTGGGTCTTCATGGCCATCATGTCCCTCAATACTAGATGTACAAAGGTTGACAGTGGTAGAATAACAGATTGAGCAATACATGGCTTTATGACCATGTTAGTACTTTTTGTGCTGCTATAACAGAACACCTGAGGTGAGTTAATATATAAATAACAGGAATTTATCTTCTCACGGTTGTGAAGACTAGGGTGTCCAAAGTCAAGGTGCCAAAGGCCACAGATTAAGAACTGATCTCTCTGCTTCTGAGCTACACCCACAGGTCAACACAAGACCTTTTTTTCTTTCTTTCTTTCTTTTTTTTTTAAAGAGAGAAGGACAGTGAGAGGAAGAGAGAAACCTTTTTTGTTGTTGTTGTTTAGTTTTTCATGTGGCCTTTGTTGCTCTGAGACTTCTTTGTGTACGTGGTGCTGGGTTCGAACTTGCGTACTCGTGCATGCCAGGCAAGTGCCATAACCACTGAGTCACCACTCCAGCCCCAACACTAGCCCTGTTCATAGCAACGTTAGCTCATTCATGAGGACAGGAACCTCATGACCTAATTACCTCACATTAGGAATCACCTCTTAACACTATTGGGTTGAGAATGAAGTTTCAACATGAATTTTGGAGGGGACAAAAGCATTTTAAACCATAGCAATAACAACCCCAAATTCCTCAGTATAGCAGACACGGAGAATCTAAATGCTCATGAAATAGTCATTTGATCACAGGTAGAACTAGAGTGCAGTGAGCTTGTGTTATTTACACTCTTTTAAGTGGCAGGACTAGAGTAGGGGAATCCTGTGCGTAGTTAAATCTATATTGCCAACTGAAATGTAAAGGTCTGCAAAGTGGTAAACCCATACTTTTTTTTATTTTTTTAAAGAGAAGGACAGTGAGAGAGAGAGAGAGAGAATCTATTTTTATTGAGTTTTTCACATGGCTTTCGTTGCTCTGACACTCAGTTGTGTGCGTGGGTTGTTGGGGTTTGAACCCGTGTACTTGCGCATGCTGGGCAAGCGCCATAACCACTGAGCCACCGCTCTAGCCTCCCAAACCCATACATTTTTAGAAATATTGTTATTTTTTTAATTGGGCAAAAGTTTCCTTGAAGAATAGGAAAAGAAAAGAAAAACTGGTAGAAGTAAAGATGCTGAACAGGAACTTCTATCAGCCCATTTCCTGCAGACCTGATAACCTAAAATCACTATGATCAGGTGGAGGTTGAGGATGCTTTATGATGCCTATCACCAAAGGTAGCTAAAGTGTCAGGAGGCATGCTATTATTTGCCGCAGGTAATTTTTTCTGCTTCACCTCCTTGCTCTGTGAAGGTGGCCACTCACATGTAGGTTCTTGCCATGGCTCCTTCCTATCTAGTGATTCTAGAATCTCTCAGAGCCTCCTTACATTGTAGGTTACAGGACGCTCTTTGCAACTGAATTCCATCTTTTCCAAAGAAGGAACAAATTCTTCTTCCACAACAGTTAGCTTCCAAGGAAAAATAATGGGAAACAAAAACCTCTGAATACATTAGGTTTTATTTACATGTTTATTTGCTTTTAATATCTTCGCTATTAATTAATCCACTGGGACATAACAAACACCCTGCTACCCATGTAATGAAAGCAAAAGCTGTTTCTCTCATCAGTCAAAAGCTGTTTCTCTCATCAGTCTCGAGCCTCAGCCTGTGATAGTCCTTCTTCCTACATCAGAACGACAGAGGGAAATGTTTCAAACAGCAAGTCATATACTAAATAACCAAAAACATTTTAAACTCCAAAATCCTTACAAACTTCCAGGCCTAGAGGCTGTAAAATATGTTTGCACTGAAGGCCTGCAGGGGGCGCCTGCTTACTGAACTCTTGGCTCTGGATCGGCCTCGCTCTGGGAAATGCTTTTGCTCTCCTTGGCTGGCACCACCCAGCACTCTGGGCTCAGTTTTGGCCCCTGTCTCAGGAATACACTCATACTCCCTTTGATCTTCTGGTGCCCTCCTTCATTAAAAAAGACAGCAACATAGTCTCCTGGGGCCTTCTTTATGAGTGTGTAGAGGCATGCACATTGTTTCAGGGGTGGACTACAGCAGGGTGTGAATCTTTGCACTCAACACTACAAACCTAACACATGCAAGCCAGATTCAGCTGAAGAATTGTGTCTTTCATAAGAGGTTCTGTTAAGTATATTTTGGAACAATCTATATAATTTAACTATGAAGTCAATTATATTGATTGCTAATGCACCCACTCACCTGCCTCATATCACTTCTACTCTCTCTCTCTCTCATTCTCTCTCTTTTTTTAAAAATCTGAGAAAGGACCTCTGCTGCCCAGGCTGGCCTAGAATTCCTGGGCCAAGATGATTCTCCTGCCTCAGCCTCTCAAGTACCTAGGAATACAGGCCCAGGCTACCATGCCCATCCTCTATCTCATTTTTAAACAGAGATTCCAAGTCAGAGATATTTGTTTCATTACTTTGTAGCTTTTTTCCATCAAATGCATTCCTGTTCATGTGTCTCCATTTTAGCTCCTTCCATTCTCCCTGTGCACAAAGATTCATCTGTTTTGAGAGCTAGCCCAGTGGTTTTCAGCCCTGGCTCCCATGAGGATCTTAAAAATATGCTTCAGCCTGAGCCCATACAGATTGAATTAGAATCTCTAGAGGAGGAGCTGGGGTATCAGGGAATTTCAAAGCAGCTTGAGAATGTTGAGTTACACTAATGAGCTCTGAGCACTTAACCCTTCCTCTACCTTTGTCCCTCAAGAGACATTTCCTCACTGGGCAATGAGCCAGCCCATTTACTGACATTGACCAAACCCGCTATACCCCCGGAAGCCTGTCCAAGGAAATTCTAGGAAGGGCAAAGATAATGGAAGCTTTTCTTCACAGACTAGAGACAGGATATGGAATATAAGAGCCCAATACCCCAAATAAACTCTGATTCTGACTTCAGACTTCCATACATAGCCACTGTAAATGTGTCCTCTTCAAAGCTAATAGAAGTACAGAAATAAGAGTAGCAGGGCTAGAACTATGGTTAGGATGAGGATTTGAGGAGGTGCCGAGGGAATGGATTTAAGGAGGTTCCCTTTATGGGTGCCAAGCTCAGGGTACTGCCAGTGAGTGCCTCCTTAAATTTGTTTCTTTACCTGTTTCTGGTCCTGGTTCTAAGAGAAATTAAGTAATTCCTTATCTAAAGGAACTGTGGAGAGAGAGAATGGTTATAATCATCCAGTTCATGTGAAGATTTAATAAGCAAAATTGATAGAGTCGTCTCTGCTCATCTTAGCACTAAATTTTCAGATCTTCCTAAATGAGAATTAGAATCTGCTATTAACTCCCCTTCCTCACACCCCAAATCTTAGCCCAGACATGCAACTTATGGAAGGTTGTGAGGGAGAAGTTCTAATCAGAAAAGCAGCAAGTGTCTGTTCGTTGTTAGAAGAGGGTGACAGTAGTTTTAACTGAAAGTCCTGTATACTTGCATTTTAAGTATCTCACGATTTTAATTCATCATTTTCCTGTATGTTTTACAGTAAATAAATTAATCAATGCTTGTGAAACACTTCGTTTGGAGCTGACACAATTGAGTGCCCAATAACTGGTAACTATTTTCCCTCCAGGAAGATAATGGAGCTGAGGAAATTATCATCCAAGATTACGAAGTTGGCAGTTCCACATCTTTTAAAGACAGAGTGAAGCTCTGTGCTGACTACAGTCTCTGCCTTTCCCCAGTCCAAATCCATGATGATGGTCGGAAGTTCTCTTGCCATGTTAGAGACTCGCTTGGCAAAAGCTTGAGGAATCCCACCATAGCCAAGGTTTTTGGTAAGAGTTTTTGCTGTCTGGACTTCCTGCCACCCTGCCTTGCTCTTCCCTTAAAAGCAAGTTTCCATTTGTGCTGGGCTGCAGCCGTTCAAGGGGTGACCTCTGGAATTTTGATGCTTACCATTCTTGCTGGGGGTGGGAACAAGGGTAGAAGGTTAAAGAATAATTATTCAGCTAAAAGAATAAAATACAGAAAACCATATATGGGTTAGTTTCCTGGTGATCACTACCTTGTTTACCGCTCAATGTTTCCTATGGACACTGGACATCTCTAATTGCTTATAGTTGTCCAATTAGCTCAGTTGCTTACTGGAGCAAGGTGGAATAAGGCCACCGTGAGAAAAAGAAGATGATAAACAAGGCCCTGGAGAAACTCTGCAGGAGTCTCCCCTTCCCCATCCTTCCAGAGCCAGATCTTCCAGCAAATGAGCCACAGGGATGGCCCTCCGACCCTGCATTCTCAGGAGAGGAGAGTGGGGCTGTGGAATCTACAGCGCGGCCTCACTCAAAATGCAGAGACTCTGCAGGGTGCCCTTTCAAGAGAAAAATATGAACATTCTATTTTGCTCTGTGGTGCAAGAAAGTATTAAAAAACAGAAGCCCCTAGTTTTGGATAATTTTTCATTTTTGTGACCGTGATCTATACTTTTTAAAAAGTCATTCTTAAAGGAAGGCAATGAGAAAAGCAGTGATGTGGATGAGCAATTAATTGTTTCCAAACATGAAGTGAACACAGAGAAAATGTTTATCAAACCTAAGGGCACTGGCTGCTAGGCAATTGCTCAGTCCTCGGAACGACACAGCAAGCGAGTGCACTTGTTTTTATTTAGAATCTTACTGTATTATTATGGGATTTCAAAAAATGTAGTTTTTGAAGAAAACACAAAATCATTTGCAAAATTGGGAGTAGCCGCAGCCAGGATTTATTTAGTTTGTTTAAATTTCCATGCTTCCAGCATTTCCCTCTCTCTCTGTTTCTCTCTTCCTGTTTTCTTCCCTCTTGACCCTCCCTTCCCTCTCTCTGCAGGTTTCCTCCTTAGGGGTGGGCTAGACAGCCATCACCTCATGATCAGGCTCCTTGGGAAGCCTAAACAGTGCCCTGGGAACAGTTGGAAACAGACCGCTCATCTCTCCTTTCCTGTCATTCTCACCATTTACTCTCATACTAGGGCATGACTGTTTTAGCCTGCCTTCATCCAGCCTGGCTGTTGGCAAGACGATGAAGACAGCCATCCAGGATGTGCCAAGAAACACCAATTTTAAGTTAGGCAAGCCGTGTTCGCATTTAACATGCTATAATTGCTGTTATCTCTTGGCTGCATTAGAATTCTTTCATGTTTGTCTTAAATGTTCTGCATTCCTTAACATTGCACTCTATCACCCTGTCTGTTTCTACATCTCCCTGTCTCTATATTCACTGAACGCATCAGAAGATGATTACAAATATGATACTCTGCCAGCTTATTAACAGAACCAGATTTTCCTTGTTTAACAGCTCACCATTTAGGAAGTGAATTGGGTGGGCTGCATTTGGACAGTCTTATCCAGCCTTTGATCTATTTGTGGGTATCACCTACATATATATATATTATAGTGGCCCAAGGCTAGAGTTATAACACACATCTTATAAAAACCTACTTTGCGTCCATTGGTGATGCCCCATATTGAATAAGCCAAAAACAAAACATGAAAACCCTGAAAATAAATACCCAATATATCACCACCCATTCCCCATGCCCTAAATCATTTATTTCTTCTTCCCAAATGGTGCCTCATCTCCCAGCTTTTCATAGATCGGGGGCCAGAGAATGTGCCAGCTCCTTTCCTACTCCCTATGTGTGATGTTTCTTGGTAGGAGGTCACCTTCCTTCACAACTCAGGTCTCCCCCACTCCTCAGCTGAAAAGTTGATTATCCTGAACCTCAGATAGAATCTGTCTCTCTCGATCACCCCTGCAACACAGTAATTGTTCTCTTTCAGGTCATTTAGTCTACAGGCGTTTCTCTATTGGTAGGAGATCAGAAATATACTTCCTTCTAAGAGTTTCGGGTTATGTATTGGTTTGCGTTCCCGGAAAGAAAACAAGAAGACACAGATTTGAGTTAGTTTATTTGAGAGGTCATCCTTGGAAATAGAAGACATGAGGAAATGAATCTAGAAAGGGAAGAAAGATAATAAGACATGCATATTGAGCCAGTTACCACTGCGGGCTTAGAGGCTAGTCTCACCAGGAACTCTGGGCAACAGCATGAAGACAAAGATCATCTCTAATGAGAGTAAAGAAACTGGTGTATTTTTCCACTAACTTCTCAACCTCCCCATCCACTATCACCATTAGCTCCTTCCATTTTTCCCTTTTAGTGTACTGAGTATGTTCTCACAATCCCAATGAATCCCTAGGCAGTCCTTGTGCCCAGCAAGAGCCAAGTGTGTGGAGGTATGAGCCAAGCCCCCAGCATCTGGGACAGGGAGCTTTAATGTTCTTTCTGCTGGTTCATAAAAGTCTCTGCCTGCTAGACTGAAGAACTTACTTAAAGTCATTGCATTTTAACTTGATGAACTCAATGTCTACTTTGTGCTGGGTGCTAAGTGCTGGAGATGAAGAGACAGAAAAAATATTCCCACTTTGAAACACTTACAACCTAGCAGGACAGCAGCATTGGTGATATTTTCTAATGCTATGCAACAAAACAAGTATCAAATATTTTTTGACTCCCTTCTTGTTCCTGAAAATGACACTCTTCTTCTTGGCCTTTGGACATGTGGAATACTTCCCTCTTCTCTCCCCCACTGCCTACCCTTCTTCTCCCCCACATTCCCAAATACACTTGATCCAACACTGATCCTTACTCGAGTTATCAGTTACACATTGCATCTTCCAAAGACCTCTTATCCTCCAAGATTGGGTTAGACACTTTTCTTAAAAGTTTTCTTCAAATCCTACGTGTACTCATCTCTAGTTTAATTTTCTGCCTTTTTTTCATGAAAATGTAAATTTTCTGAGGGTGGTAAATATGATTTATCTTTGTTTCCTAGAAACCTTCCAGGTGGACAATGAATCTTTCTCACAGTCCCCTCAACCCCCCCCCCACACACACACACACTGGTGGCCAGGTAGGATTGCATTCAGTTCCATAACTGTGTTTTATTTGCTTTTAAGCTAAGCCAGAAATCCCCATGATTGTGGAAAACAGCACCATGGATGTCCTGGGAGAGGTGAGTCATATTAGAGCCTTTGAAAAGCTATACTATTACGTGCCAAGGTGTGTTGGGTTGCACAGCTGCCAGGAACGTTCCCTCAAAGGACCTTACTCCTGGGCCCATAGCCCATAAACTGTTGATGGGCATGAAGGGGAGCAGGGCTGCGCCTGGATATTGAGTGGGGATCTTTACTTTGACTTAAGGCCCACAGAAGGTGTGCTCTATATTCTTAGTCCTTAAGCTTCCTGGAAAATGGTCCCAATTGTTTAAACTTTTCCTTAATAAAAATTGAGGGAAAGGCAGGACAGAAAGCAGTGAACCCTGGTGTAAGAGTGAGAATTTTGCTCAGCTGACATTTAATTTATTATAAGTAATTTCTTGTCCCAGCTTTCCCATTGCTTCTACCTCAGTCACAAGAGAATATGGACCTCTTGTACCTCCTCCAAACCCTGCCTATTTCCTTGGAAGGAAAAGGATGGTCAGGAAAGGCAAGAAAGCAGATTAGGTCCTTCTGACTTCAGCCTCTTCAGGGTAGCTCCTGGTATCCAGTTCCTAAGATCTGGAACCACTTCTCAGCTCCTTCTCCTGTTGGTTGTGACCTTTAGCAAATTACTTCTCATCTTTTAGTCAGTTTCACCATTCATATGAAGTATCTAATAATGATACCTGTACATTGTTGCTATTCTAAGAATGAAATTCATGGGGCTGGAGTGGTGGCTCAGTGGTTATGGTGCTTGCCTGGCATGCGCGAGTATGCGAGTATGCGAGTTCAAATCCCAGCCAGCACCACGTACACAACAAAGTCTCAGAGCAATGAAAATCACATGAAAAAGTAAATAAAAATTGTTTAAAAAAATAGAATGAAATTCGTGTGTGAAAAATTCTTAGTATAGTTTGTGGCATAAAATAAATGTTAAGCATTATTTTTCTTTCATTGTTATTACTATCTGCTTTAAGTAGTTCTCTTATGGCCTTATGACTTCACCCAAGCTTTTCAAAAATCCAGGTAAAGTAAATACTCCCATTATCTCTCAAACATTTACTGTTAAGTGGGGTGAAAGAAAATTATTCTTCTCGCCTCAAGAACATTAAATAACATGATTTCTGGTCCTTCTGTATGTCAGTCATTTAATTTGACAACTGTGTACAAATCATGACTCGGACTCTGTAGAATGTTTTAGGATGACCATATGTATGCAACACCCAAATTATCTATGCCTTTTTCCAGTTATGCATTTTAATCTGAGATAACTTCTGTTACAATCCTGAAAGTACTAAACAAGGTTTAACCATTTTTGTTCTGCCTCAATTAATCCCCAAGTTTATTAGTGGACTTCATGTCAATAGTTAAATAAATCAAGTTGGTTTTGGTAAGGTTTTTGTTTCTTACAAAAATCTTTTATAAATTGTTGGTGCCAATGTTTACAGGTATAGATACAAAACCCTAAATTGGATCCAAGAATCCATTACAAAAAAAATGACTATGGCTTACAGGCCACACATATCATAAAATTTATCCTTCTGTACTCATGCTCACTTAGGTGCTCAGCAGGAAAACCAGAGAACTTTCTTTCCTGGGGAAGTAGTAAATAATCTCTCTCCAGCTCCACAGAACCAACTGCAGGACATGGCTTGTCTGTGACTCTTTCAAGATCTTGCCAAACATCAGTAATTCCTCATTCCAATATTCTTATAATCACTGCTGTATCCTTAATAACTTACTAACTCTTCAAAGCCCATTCCCATACTTTTCTTAAAAAAGAGAGAGGGACAGTAAGACAGAGAGAGAGAGAGAATCAATTTTTATTTAGTTTTTCATGTGACTTTCATTGCTCCAATACTTTGTTGTGCACGTGGTGCTGGGGTTCAAACCCGTGTCCTCGTGCATTCCAAGCAAGTGCTGTAACTGCTGAGCTACTTCTCCAGCACCAGCCACCTCTCCAGACCCCCTTTCACATATTTTTACCTTATGGTGCTTTTAATGAGCTCTGAAATTGGTAGAGTGTCTGTCATTTACAGATATGAAATTGGGAACTGGAAAGTCTAAACATCTGGCTAAGTCATTAATAAGCGGCAGAACTACCCACATCCAGGGAGGATGGAACAATGAAAGGAAATCATATTCCAGGGTCAGATAGCACTAATGTCAAGTCCTGATTGAGCCAGTACTAGTTATACCTGCTCATCAAGTAATTAACCTCCATGAGCCTTAGCTTATTAATTTCTGAAATGGTGATCATAAGGAATACTTCATAGGTTATTATAGAATTGAACTCATGCACAGCTCTGAAGTACATGGCACATATTAGATATCTCAGGAATATTTTTCCCTATTATCATTCACCCACTCTTTCACCCATTTTTCTATATTAATTCATAAACCCGTTACGAGACTGATTATAGGAGATGGTGTGGGATAATAATAGTAATAACAGCAGAAAATAGATTGTGGGATCTGTAGAACTATTAACTTGGGTCCCTGGATCTCAGTTCCTTCACTTCCTCATCAGTGAATGGGGCAATGATTCCAACCTCACAAGGGTGATGGAAAGACCAAATGAGAGAATGTATGTAAAGAATCTATCATCTGGCAAGCACAAGTGTTCATAACTGGTAATCTCCTGCCCCTTCTATTCCCCAGGAATTAATTACACCAACACACGCGTGTTGGATGTGTAGGCTGTATTATATATTCACTACTCTAATGATGCTTAGTTTTGGACTGTGCTAGGGACTTGATCAGTTGTGAGTTGAGTTCCAATGGTTTTAGTTAAACTTACAAAGTTTGTGACTAATTTTTCTTTAAAATAGATAAGACACAAAATTGTTCTAACAATGATGACTCTCTCAGATAGGGATATGTCAGCGACACTCAAGAAAGTGTCAGACCTGTGGGTATCGTGTTCTTGTGCATTCCTGCAGTATTTCACAGTATTTCACAGTATTTCACTAGGGCTCCCACACAGCCTGCAGCTACTCTCCTGCAGCTGTGATGAGAAGGGAGTCTCTAAACCAAACCCTAGGGCCCCTCCATGTAGCAGATTTTTGCATTAGAGTAAAAAATGCTAGGCCAAAGAGCTCTGTAACCCACAGCTGCTGATGTAGCATAAGACAGTGCAAGAGAGATACATAAAACCTCAGAGTTTATTCAACAGTCCAGGCTTTCCAAAACCAAATGCATCTCTTTATTCTTGTACTTCTTGCTTCAATCCCATCATCACCATAGGTCCTGTCCTTGTCACTCTTTACTTTTATTATGTTTGACAAAATTTAGGGGAAAATTTTTTAAAGAAATCTATCTAACTGAAACATAGGAAACAAAAACAGTTTGAAGTTGTGTTGCCTCAAGGGGAAAATAATCTGTAATAATAAGAACCATGAAAAACAGATACTGTTACAGAGCTGGGGCCTGCCACAAAGCTGAGGTAGCTTCTGTGGTCCTTTCTCGCTGGTTCTTGTAATCATGCCAGAAAGATTTCAGACACATCATTCAGAGTAGCAGATATGAGTTTATTAGAAAGGATAAGCAAATGGAAGGGAGAAATCTCAAGGGAGAGGGTGGGTCCTCTCAGAAGCATGGCACACTCCTCCTGCCCTCCAGCCCTACTGGGGTCCCAAGGAAATTTCCAGAGAGTCTTGTCCAGGTTTACTTCTTGACTTTTGACTGAAAGCAGGATGACATCATATTTTTAAGTCTCCACTGTGCACAATAAAGGTCCAAGGCAACTTTAGGTCACTTTGGCCCAGGCTTACAGGTTCTAATTATCCTATCTCCTTGAGTTTTTGAGATCTGGTCTGTGTAAGGATCATGAAATTCCCCCCTACCCCTCCACGTATGATAACTGATAACTTATGTCCTTCTTATCAGCATTTAGGGCCTGCATTCCTCTTGCAGATAATAGGCTGTTTGCTGAGGAACGAGACCTATCCTATTGACCTAAGCCAGGCGGAGCACAGGTCAATTTGCTTTGGTGGGGATCAGCCCAGTGGGCTCAGTTTATAGTACTCCCTTAGCTTCACGTCAGTTACCAATCAATACCATAACTAGAAAAACATGCTGTGGTTAGCCAAGGACGATCTCAGGACAGCTGTGGTAGCTTTTTGTGTTTATTTGATTTTGCAAGGCTTGAACCCCTGTGGATTCCTCACTTTCTGAAGTCTCAATCCAAATGTTTGTGGCTTTGTTTTTGTTCGTAAGATATTAAGTATGAGAGCCACTTTTTACTGGGCATGTTTTTGTGACACTAAAAATGTTCTGACTCCATATGTCCAGGTGAGCACCTGAACTTTCAGCCTGGAAGAGAAGCACCCTAAAAAGGGGCACTGTACCCCTGTGAGGAAATTGCATGGGAAGTGAAGTCCTTGATAGCAGTTTTCTAGGGAAAAAAGAAGAACATTGTAGGACTGCAGTGTGGCCTGGGTCATTCACAAGCTTAGTGTTGGACTTCTGCTTGTTCCACACACAGTTCACAGGAGAGAAAGGTCTCACTGCTAGCACCTCCTGACAAGTCTAGAAAGCAAGAGACTAAGCCAAGTAGGTGAGGCCTAGAGGAGGCATGAGGCCATTTCTATACCAGGGCCTTATTAGCTTTCAGGGAGGCTGACGCCCATCAGGTACTTGGCCCATCAGTGAGCTAATAGGATGCTGATTTCCTCTCTTCTTGTCTTCTCTGGCTTTCTTGGTCTCCACTCCCACACATTTAAAAGAAAAAGAAAAAGCAGAAGTGCTAGAGGACTCTTCCAACACAAAAGTCAAGTCAACCCCAGCACAAAGCCCAGAGTAGTCTCTAGTTAGATTTCATTCAGTTAACACTTTTTAAAAATTTTTTATTGTTTTTCTAGAGAGAGAGGGAGAGGGTGGTGGGGAGAGAATCAATTTTATTGATTTTTACATCTGGTTTTTGTTTTTTTGACACTTAGTTACATATGTGGTGTAAGGGTTTGAAACTGTGTCCTCAACGCATGCCAGGCAAGTGCTGTAACTGCTGAGCCACCACTCCAGTCCTCATTCAGTTAACATTTAAGGTATAGCCTTAAGAATGTAGGAAATTTTTCTCTCCCTACAGACAGTCAGGGTCCATTTTTATTTATTTTTTCTTGTATAATCTTTTTTTTTATTTTTCCAGTGAAACAATATATTATATTCTGAAAATTAGATTTACCCCCTAGATCCCCCACTAATTACCCACCCTTGTCCCTCCTGCCCCCCTTCCCAGTACATCTCTACGAATGCCTTAGGTTGTATGTCTCTACACCTTTTCAGGGTTCAATACATGAGAGTTGAGGGTCCATTTTTAAATAGCATCTCTGAACATTTAAAGATGGACAGTCTTTTTTTTTTTTAAGAGAGAAGGCCAGTGAGAGAGAGAGAGACAGAAACAGAGAGGGAGACAAAGAGAGAAACAATTTTATTTAGTTTTTCTTGCAGCTTTTGTTGCTCTGTGACTTCATTGCGTACATGGTGCTGGGTTTGAACCCACATTTTAGCACATGCTGTGCAAGCACCATAACCGCTGAGCCACCGCTCCAGCTCTGGACAGTCATTTTTAAAATCAAAGAACAATGGATTTCCCTGTAGTTAGTCTTTCAGAGGCACAGGTAAAATCTAAAATCTACTTCTTGAATGAATGACTGGTCAGTGGGCACAAAACAAAGCTAACTTCATAAAACTGACCTCAGGATCTAAGAAAATATTCTCTGTTCTTCACTGGCCCAGACAAAATTGTGATCTTTCTCTTTACATGATGAATTCTGTCTTCCCCAACTTAGCATTTCTTCCCCATCTCTTTCCCTTTCTTCTTGACTTTCTTATCTCTGTTTTTATTTCTCCTTACTTACCATATTTCTATTTTCTTCCATCTCAGTTTCTTTTATCTCTTCCTCAGTAACTCCTCCTCCCTTAAAAGGCCTTAATATGATGTTAGATTAATATTTAAAAATACTTGAGAGTAAATTTTTATATTATTATGTTTAAACCAAATGAGTTGAAAAGTGTTTGCTTTTCTCTGCACTAATTACACAATAATTAGTTGAAGTGTCAAACTGTTGGAAAAACTCACAGGATGCTCACAGCAATACTGATGAAACAGCTTTAATCTAAGCAGAGGCAAACCACGTTACAGTTGGGGAAACAGATGCACTGCAAGCGTCCAGGCAGCTGGACTGAAGCCTTTGTCCTGCTGCTTTGGGATCACACAGAAGCAGCTTTCTACCAGGTCTGAGACCGCACTAGGATGCATGCAAACACCTCTGTGGCAGAGAGGCGGCTCTGCTCTGCTGGAGTCTCTGAGGGTGAGCTGCTCAGGGGAACACATTCCAGCTGCCTGCCCAGCCTCAGCTGTTCAGACCTTCAATGCACGGAAACCAAGTGCTAGGAGTAAATCCAGCTTTTTTATTAACCAATACTTAGTCTGCTACATTCTGTCCTGAAACTCACAAGTGCATGGTAGCAAACGACTTTTGACGTCAGTACAATCTGAGGTTTTAGCCAAGGGTCAGCAAACACTAGGAACCTGGTAGACAGGCGTTTGGTCCATTGGGACCTGTTGAGAAGAACTCACACTATGCGCTGTTGCTCTTTAAAATGCCACCAACCCATGCTTTATGTTTGAGCTGGAAGTAAAATGGCTGAAGTCAGGGTTTTTAGAAGAGATTCCCCTAAACACGATTTAAACAAAATGTAAAGGATGTGCGGCTGCTGGCAGGTCCTTCTCACCACGCTGGTCCGCCTCCTTCTCGGCCTTCACCTTCCACTTCATCTCCAGGATGGCCCTTTCCACCTCCTCCAAGGCGTGCTCCCGCCTCTCCACAGCCCTCTCCCGCCATTCCACTGCCCTCTCCCTCCTGAGCACCTCTTTTTCCCTCTGACTGGCCCAGGAAGCCAGGGCGCCTGCCTGCTGCAGGAGCCTGCCCCAGTCGCCCTCTATGCGCATGGCGAGCTGGGGTCCTTGGGGCCGGACGTCCTGGCGCTGCCCGGCCTGGCTGTGGCCGCTCTTCTCCAGCTCCTCTCTGTGCATGCTTTTCAGATGCTTCCACAGGGCAGTGGTGCCAACGTTGATCCCTGGACCACGGCTCACCTGCCTGCCACAAAGAAGGCAGGTGGCATACTGGTTGGGATGGTGGCCAGCACGCGCAGGGGCCAGATGGAAATACTCCCACGCCTCAGAAAACCGGGTGCCCTTGTTGTGGGGCATTGGGGTGGGAGCGGCACTCACAAATGTGCCAAGCTCTCCGGCCTCACAGATCTCCTCTTCCTCCTTCATCTCCAAGTCTCCTTTTGCCTGAATCCGGGTTCCCTCTTCCTCCTCCTCTTCCCGCCTCATTGTGTCTCTTCTATGGCTGTCTTGGAATGTGCCTAGACATGTACAAAATGTCTTTAGTCAAGCCACAAGGTGAATGTGTTTGGGAAGGGTAACTCTGGGGATAATGATCAAAGGCTGGCCACACCTGGGGATGTGGTGTTTCCTCTTTTCTGCTTCACTGGAGAGTTGGGGTGAGTCAGACCCAAGCAAAATGGCTTATGAGTACATTTCTTCCATGCCCCAAATACCTGCTGATCCCTCCTTCATTAGGACAGGAAGATAAAACATTCTTTCCTGTAGCAAAGATGTTCCCTGCCCAACAATTGCAAATCTTTTAAGTGAACTCATTGTTCACCACATCACCCATTCAAAGAGGTATTTTGCATACTGAAAATTTTAGCTTTTCTCTTGATTCTCCTCCTTACTGCTTCCACCCTTTCTGTGCTCCTTCTTAGCTACAAATGTGTTTTGGAGGGAGGACCTGCAGGGCTGGGGCCTCACTGGGTCTTCCTGAGTAGGGAAAAATAAACACAGATGCTGATGGAAGAGAGACTGTCCCTTCCTAAGCTGTTTCGGTAAGCAGTCCAGGGGCTGCAAGGCCTGCCAGGATCAGGATGATGAGGTCACTTGTCCCTGGAGAGGTACCTCTGAGTCTGGGATTCTAAGAAATCTGAGCAGCAGGCCTCCCTGTTTTCAGCAGAAGAGGCTGGCTGGCATGCACAATGAAGGGAGTGGGGCACAACCCTACAAGCCTGGATGCCTGTTTTTCCTTTCAGGCAGCTCATCATACTTTCCTGTCCTGATCATGACCACCTTCAAGGTTTGGCATATTTACCCCATTTTAGAGATAAGTAAATAATGGAAAATTATATTGCATTTTAAAAACAGTCTGATTTCTCGCTCCTTTTGTGTGTCACTTCTTAAACTAATAAGAGTTTTATTCATTAAGCTGTGCAACACTAAAGAGTTAGGAAATTCCCCCCAAGCCACAAGTGGGTACTTACAGGCCAGGAGGCTCAGAACTTGCCCCTGATCTCTCCGGAGCTAGTGAATGTGCTCCTGCACACCTTGGGTGGCTGTAAGCTGGCTCTTACCCCCAGGAGGAGGGCACCTCCATTTCCGGTTTCCTCCCACTTCAGAGAGAGTTTTGTTTCCAAGTGGGTGTGTCTCTCACCATAAGATTTCTCTGCAACTCTTAGACACAAATGCAAATCTTTTCCCCACCCCTTCCACCATCGAAAAAGATGCTCCTGGCAAATGCCATGCAACAGCACAGTATGTCAAGCACCTACAAGTTTTAATTGTTTCCCTATGACTAGATTATCTGATCTCTCAAGAAATGAAAGAGATTTAAAAGCAATGGGGTGGAAATGAAATTTGGGTCAAAACCCACATGCTTCAAGAAGCTGTGATTTCAAGTATTTTGCACACTTGTCAGATTATGAGTTTTGATTCTATGACATTGTACACATAGTCAGTAGAAAAGTTAAAGAACTTGCTGATAAAGGAAGATTAAGTGAAATAATGCACCTCATGTTCAAAGAAACATGGCCAATGGAGAAAGGGATTTTGGAATGCTTTCTATTATGTTATTTAACTAGAGTTGGAAATTAATAGTCACCACTTAAGCAAAAATATATATTTACATTACATTACTTTTATATTTGGGAAGGAAAACCTAGCAACATGAGACAGAAACATTTCAAAGGTACCCATAAAAAAAAAACTTTTCATTATAGAAGAAAAACTAGAAATAGCATAGCACAAAACTTGTAAGGACCACAAGTTAAATTTCCAATGGGGGTAAAAGAGTAGAGGAAAGATTCCAAATTGAAATGAAGAATTGGTAAACAAACAGGGAAACTTTAAATGAAAAATCCCTTTCTCCAGTAAAAAGCTAAATGTTTTTAAAATTATTCTGATAGAAAGAACTTCAGGAAAGATACTGACCAAATTTAGGCAAGGTCAGTGGGATTAACTTAAATAGTCACCATTTCAGTACTTGATCAGCAGAGATGAGGAAATGCTACAACCCAGCTCCTTTTACTCACTGCTTGAAAAAGGCTTAGTGGACAAGTTGGTGGGGCAAGGAAAAAGATTTATTCCGTCAGCCAGCCAATCCAAGAAGTGGGCTGGTGACCTGAAGGACCATCTGAACTCAGCATGCATTTCAGGCTCCTTTGTCTTTAGACAAAGGGATGAGACAGGGAATTTAGGTCAGGGATGATGGATGACTGCAGACTCCTAAGCCTCTCTCTGGTAGTCTAGAAGGGGATTTTGTAAAACCTGGTAGTTGGCAGTCTATTGATTTTAGAAGTTCATGATGCCCCTTTAAATCTTGAAGACATCTTAGTTATTCTTGTCTTGGCATCGTCAGCCTTGAGGTGGGAGGGTTAGAGAATTTAGAGACGTTCCAGTTAAATCACCTTTATATTATTAGTTTTGGAAAAAATATTCCTTAAATAATTAACAAGGGCCACCTGCTCATAGAGGCAGAAGTTTTTGCCTAGTAAAGGACCTCAGAGGTGTGATTAAACACAACATGGAGGATGTGGAGCTAATTTTCCTTTGAAGTACAAGCATGGCTATGAAAACAATCAGCCTTATGTCAGATTGGATTCACTTTTTTCTGGCATATCGATCTCATCATGCTCTAATCACCCACCAGCTCCTCCTGGCTTCCGGGTCAACATCACATGTGGGCTGCCAGGTTCTCTGCTAAGGAGCCATTTAATCTGCCTATGAGGGGGAATCCCCCAGTACTTTCCAACAAAGATCATCTATAGAATCCAGGCCCATATATTTCCTGTTGTTTTAGTCAGCTTTTTCATTGCTGTGACTAAAAGATCTAATAAGAACAATTTTAGAAAGCAAAATGCATTTGGGGGCTCACAGTTTCAGAGGTCTTAGTGCATAGATGGCCAGCTCCATTCTTCAGGGTTCAAAATGAGGCCCAACACCATGATGGAAGAGAGTGTTGGAGGGAAGTGGCTCAAGGCATGGCTCCAGGAAGCAGAGAGGGTCCACTTGCCAGATCAAAATACATACCCCAAAGATGTGGCCCCAATGACCCACCTCCTCCAGCCGTGCCCTCACGGCTTTCAGTTACCACTCAGTTAATCCCTATCAGAGGAGTAATTCACTGATTGGTTAAGCATCTCATAACCCAATTATTTCTGCTCTAAGCCTTCTTGCCTTGTTTCACACATGAGATTTGGGGGACACCTAGTATCCAATCCATAACACTTGTCCACAAAATTTGATTCTGTTTTCTAAGTTATTCTCACATTTCACTCTTGTCTGCACTCCTGTACAATTGTTCAGATACTTTTTGGGAACTTGCTACATAATTCTTTGTGTTAGTGTTTGCTTATTCCATATATAGTTAGAATAATGTGATGAAAAAGCAATTATAGGACTTGTCTCTCAATGAAACAGGCATACAATGAGTTAGTAAAGGATTTTTTTTTTTTACTTCTCAGCCATAGAATACAAGTTTGTATAAGAATGTGTGTGTATGTAAATTCTTATGCATATTTACTTCATATATTTTGAGATTTAGCATGTTTTTCTTCTTGCTTACTTAAACTAAGTGGAAATTACTTGTTCTGCTTGCTCAACAAAATCATGTTTGACAATTCCTAGGGTATTTGACCTCAGATAGAATCTGTAGTCTGTGATTTTTTTTTCCAATTTTAAAGATAAGGAGGAGTTTTAGAACAAGAACCTAAACCAAATCTTCGAACACAGAGTCTGGAGATTGTATAGAATATTTGATATCTCAGTATTTTCAGAAATCTTAATCCAAGCAATTTATGAGTTGAGTATTTTAAACTGCTTTTGGAAGGTGATAAGAGATTTGTTCAGTGAGTCAGCTGTCTTTGTAAAATAACCAAACCCCTACTTGTTCCTGATATTACTGTATTATAATCTTTGGGTGGGTTAACTGAAGGTGGAGGAAATGAATCATGAGAATGGTTAAAGGCATTGAACATAATGCAAACCTTTATAAGATTTTTTCTTTTGTCTTTCTTTCCATTTCATTTCCTGTGCCTCTCTTCTTCTTTCTGGACTAACTGGAAATAAAAATACATTTTTAGTATTTTACTGAATGAAATAAACTGAATTCTCTCTCCTTTACTTAATAATAGTGTATTTTCAGGGTTCTGACTTTACTTTTGATTTTTAAAAAGAGAAAATAGCACAATTTCATATTTTCTACACCTCTGCACGTATCTTCATTGCCCTGAGAAAACAAGTGTTGCGTGAATGGAATACTGAGAGCTGCAGTGTTGGCCACCACTGTTGTGGATGTGATTCATAACCCCCTTTGAAAGTATGCTTGTTTCCTTGGGATGCTGACAGTGATGTACTGATGGATGGTAAACTGCACCTCAGTAGGAGCCCATCAGAAAAATGTTACCTAGCACCCTTCAGTTTAGTTTCTCAGCTCTGTAGTTTCAAATTATTTGGGAATAACTAGTTTTTAGAGTGGCACACCAAATATCAAACACAGTTGATTGTTGTTTACTAGCTAAATACTACATTTTTTTAATTGTGGGAAATAGTTGGATACTAAGAACTAGGACCAGGCATATGTAAAATATACACATCTCTTGGTTAGAAAAGAGGTCAATTATAAATGGAACAATAATTCTACAAGGTATCAGAGCCCATAAGTATTACTGTTCTATAGATCTATACTGGTCTATAGACAAAAAAAGTATTGTCCCACAAAGAATAATGTCAAAAACAAAATACAACTAACCTAGCATCTAAGTTCTCTGCTTTTATAATACAGCTACCTGTTCTTCCATTTCATTCTTGTTTGGATACAATGTGATTTACTAGGAAATACCTTGGACTGATAGTGAGATGACATGGTTCCTAATTATATCATTGTTTTCCTTCTTTTAATCTCTTTATGACTTGATTTTTCCAATCTGTCAAATGGAAATAATAAGGCTTAGAATCCAGACAAATTTTTAAAAATTAGGAAAAAACTCTTTACAAGTCAAAAGTGGTATAATTATATTAATGGCTTCTGTAGTCATTGCTACAGTTTTTTATGTTGTTTTGAAAAGACAGTATGTGGTTCTCTTTTCCCTTTTAATCTAACAATTTTCTTCTCTGGCCTCTGCTGTTAAAGCTCCTTCCTTCTATTTTGTAAGTTCCATTTGGTACAAGATTAATCTGCCTACACAAAGTTATGATTTCCCTTTTCCAGAATCAATAATCAGTCATGTAACATTAGTATAGACCTAGATTTTTTAATTGACCTAGGATTCTAGCCATAAATGGATAACATTTCTGCAGGCAATACAATATAGCAATATGTTTAGTAAATGTTTTGCAACCTGTCTCTGATGTAGACAAGCCTTGCAGTTGCCCAGTTAACAACAGAAGAAATCATGTTTTACCAGTTGGTCTTATGTGAATGCTGGTGGATGTGTGAAGAGCACCAACTTATTCTGAATTTGTGAATAATCTTCTTTGTGTCTTTCCTAGAGAATATTTACTTGCTCACTAAAAAATGTGTTTCCCAAAGCAAATCTCACATGGTTTATAGATGGAAGGCTTCTTCAAGGAGAAGAAGAAGGTAAGGAAAGAAATCAATGGAAACGGGTTTGCAAAAGAGAGAAATAAAACATTAGAAATTTTCATTGCTCAAGTTTTCTTGGTACTTCAGAATAATTTTCACTAAAAGAAAAACATCATCTGACTGCATTTTCTGATGCATCATCTGACTCCTCTCATGGGGTGGAAGGTAATATTTCCCAGAATAAAAGAAATACAGCTGACTTGATCAAACCACATATAAGCACTGCTTTATTTAAATGTTGGTGAAAACAGATCTCTTATATGAGGACAAGAACACTTCATTCCACGTATAGTTATTAATAAGTTCTCTGCCTTTGTGACTTTGCAAACTGTTCCTCCATTTCCTTCTTCTATCAATACAATGTATTCAGTTTACTATTGCTTCAAATCAATCAAATAATTTCTACTTTTTCTTGTGAGGATCTGGGGCAGAGTTTGGGCTGTGGCTCTAGGGAAAGATTTATAAAAGAGTTAGATCCTTGACAAGGAACATGTTCACCAGGAGGATTAAAAGTTGCTGGGGCGGGAACACACACTGAGACAAGATCAGCACAAAGCTGTGTTTTTCATAGGTGGTAACCGTGACAGCCTCTGTCAAAACAATCTCAGGCATGCCTCCTCTGGATAATAGGCCTTTCTCTGGGTCATTTGTCCTTTAAGCTTAACATATTTTTAATAATAACTGAATCATAAACTCTCGTTGCATTATTATCTATAACTGATAAAATAAAAGCTTATGTTGATGGATGATTATACTGATCACTTAATTTAATTGGTTGTGCTAATTTGCTTTAAGAAATTTGCCCACAACAATTACACAAGACAATCTTGAAAATATCTGTTAAAAATATTGTAAATATATTCTGTTAAATAAATCCTGCACAGATAAATTACCCAGATTTGATGTGACCATTATTGTCTCAACCAGGAGGCTAGATGGTGTGGTCAAAATTTTACCTGCACACAACAGCATTTTACTATTACTTTGTTAATAAATAACTGCAAAACTAGCATCAGGAATCTTAAATGTAAAGAGGCTGTGAGAGTCCAAAAAGGTTTGCTATAGTGATGGACAGTTTTACGTTAATTCCCTGTGGCCTTGTATGCTGTGTGGAGGTTGTGCTGACAGAGGCAAACAGAGTCCAGTTTCTAAAGACTCACAAGGCTCAAAATGAGGACGCTTATTAATCTACAGCTTATTTCAGGGAAAGGATACACAGAGCAGCTCTACTAGAATAGCATTATCTGCTACACTTATAGCAGAGAGTCCCTGGAAGTCAAATGTGAACTCCTCTGTACCGTCTCTGAAACACTACAGCCAAAAGCACTTTCTCAGATCAGGAACCAGTAACACATGGTACAGAACAGTCCCAAAGTGAGAATCTCAAAACAGAGTCTTGAATGAGGTTATTACTTATTTTACTCATCATTTAAGCATATTCTTGCTATATAGCCAGACTCCACAGCAGAGCCCAAGGGTCTAACCCAGTCCAGGTGAAAATCAACATGTCTCACCATTAAGGGTAAACAACACTGGGACTGGAGAGGTGGCTCGGCAGTTATGGCACTTGCCTGGCATGCGCAAGTTCAAAACCCCAGCACCACGTACACAAAGAAGCCTCAGAGCAGTGAAGGCTGCATGAAAAACTAAATAAAAATTCTTTCTCTCTTCCTCTCTCTCACTATCCCTCTCTCTTAAAAAAAAAAAAAAGTAAACAATGCTGATGAGCTGGGACAATCCACCCCAAACCCCTTGGTCCCATAGTCACCAAAGAAGCAAAACTGCTAATCAATGCATTTCATACCTCATACCTTGGTCATGGATCAAATGGGAGCTCAAGTAAACAGCTCAGGTTAATTCCAGGCCTGCTGGAATTGAGCATCCATTCATAGAAGCTGCTGTTTCACTACTTTAAGCCCCGCATTACCATAAATTAGCTGGGCGTGGTGACACAAGCACATAATCCTATCTACTTGGTAGGCTGACTTAGGAGAACTACTTGAGCCCAAGAGTTGAAGGGCAGCCTGGGTGACAAAACAAAATCCCACCTTAAAAAGGAAAACAAACAAACAAAAACTGAAGACATGTAGTGGGCAGAGGAAGCTTGTAGGTGGTGAATATGTTCATTATCTGCTAATTATACCTCAATAAGCTGATAAAAATGCTGACCAAAAAAGAAAAAGGCTATACCAAGATTTAAAAAAAAAATCCCAACAGCAACAACAACAAAAATAAAAAATATAGCGATAAGGCCATGTGCATAAAATGTTAGAAATCACTATGTTTTTATCTGTCTTGTAGGAATATACATTACTAATGAAGAGAAAAAAGACAAAAGTGGATTTTTGGAACTCAAGTCTATTTTAACAAGGAGGTGCGATAGTGAACCAACCCAGTCAAATAACTTCACCATTTGGTGTATGGCTCTGTCTCCAATCCCTGGAAATAAAGTGTGGGACACTTCATCAGAAAAGATCACTTTCTCCATAGGTGAGTTGTCTGTTTAATAAGGTCAGTCAGCATTGGCCAAGACTGCCAAAATTTCAGAACATGTTTAATTGAAACAAAGAAAGTACTCATTTCCATTACACTTTAATCTCAGAAAACTCTTTAATTCAAAACTATTAAATTTCAAATTATCAAGCATTTTCACACACAGAATTTGAAAATAACATTATAAGAATCTCTTTGAACAAAAGGAAAATAGATGATTCCTGATTCCAGGAATTCTGTTAATCATAACTCTTAACTAGTATTTTTGTTACTTTATCACACAATGAATATTATTATGAATACTGATGATTAATAAGATTAAATGATCTTAAAGTTTCTTCAAAAACATTCAATTATTTACAGCATAAATAATTTGGTATATTTTTTATTTTTAAAGAGAGAGAGAGAGCTGATTTTATTTCATTTTTTCATCTGGTTTTTGTTTTTACAACACTTAGTTGTGTATGTGGTACTGGGGTTCAAACCCAGGACCTCGAGTATGCCAAGCAAGTGCTCTACTGCTGAGCCACCTCTCCAGTCCAGCATATGTAATTTGAATACTTAGAAATGGGTAAACCATGTATGCAATATGAATACCGTCAGGATAGGGGCTATATCTTAATGACTTTAGTACCCTAGTTTGAAGCACAGTATCTGGCATGTAGAAGACTTGAAAATTGTTATATACATCACTCTAGTTATTACAAAACTTGACTAACCAGAATATTTACTACCCTGAGCCAGATCAAATAATGAATATTTTACTACTTAAAAGATGGGAATAAATGTCTCAACAAATGTGTTGACAGTAGATATGCCTGTACAAAAAAGTCTTCAAAGTCAACTTAAGATATGCATATTTAATAGTAATTTTATAAAACTGAAGAGATCTGCAAATTGTTATTTCAACTCTGTAGGTTCATTAACCTCTTTAACCATTATCTTATGTTCAGAAATATTGCAGTCTATGACATATTTATAAAACACAGAATGATTTAAGAGAGGAAAAGTTTTTCTTTGTCCCAAGGACACATTCTACATCTTGGATCCTGTTGAACTGCTTCACACATGTCATATTTGGTTAGTGGGATGTCTCCATACACATCCATCCTTGCTACTCAGAAGCAGGAGTCCTTCTGGTGCTGGGATGGAGACATCATCCCTGGGGACCTGTGTGTATAGGTGTGTGTACATAAACTTGTGAATCAATCAGAAGTTATAATGGATTTACACAAATACAGTCTTAGTCAGCTCCATCTAACTCCCTCAAAAATAAGGACACATCTTTCCTAGAAGGCCGGATATGGCTAGGGCTGCAGCCTTGGAATAGTATGAAGTTAACTATTTCTCACGTACATTTGCTAGTATATTTGGCAGCATCAAGGACATGAATTAGAATACTCTAAAACCTCAAATTCCTAAAGAGCAACCTATTCCTATGCTTGGGGGGAAAAAAACCCCAATATTTTCTAATGTGACAACTATGCTTGATTTCAAGATCAAAAAATTATGAACACTTTTGATGTAATAAGAACACTAATTCTGATTACCCAAAACATACCATAATTTCGATTTTATGGGGGAACACTTTATCTGGTATAATGCGAGGCTCTGAGAAGGTGGGTAATTTTAAATTGTCAAATGGATCTTTAGCCTTTATGTTCCGATATTAAAGACAATAAATCTTGATGATTTAAATTTTCCAAAATCATAGCTCCCATTCTGGTCCCACAATGACACAAATCTCTGCAAACGAGTTAAAAGAGACACTTGAGGCTCTGCAAAGATTTGCCATCACTGTGTTATATGCTCCCAACCCCTCATGTGTTACAGGTTCTTGAACACTTACTTCCAAACACGCTGTCCGCCCTGGTACAGCTGCTGGATGCTTATCAACTCTGCTGATGCCTGCCGCAAGAGTCATTGCTTTACCAAGCTATTTTTGTTGGCAAGATGCTGAGATGAAAACACAGAGGGAAAAAAATCTATCATCTTAGTGCTGGAGAGAAATTTTGAGACTGCTATAGAGAAGGAAAGGGTTTTATTGAGAGAAGGGAAAAAGTTTTGCTCCCTTTTGATTCCAGAGAGGGGTCATGATATTGGAAGCTGTAGGTACTCCCTTCCCCACACAGGCTCAGAATTTCAGGAAGCTCAATGGTGTACTTCAACTTCTAGAGAACTCGGAAAGGAGAAGGGACCAGGCAATGGGATCAGTGGCTCTTAAGGCGGACATTTGAGCTCCAAGCCCTGCAGGATTTCCATGATTCAATAACTACAAACAAAACAGAACAAAAAGTCTTTTCCAAAGACATCCAGCCCTGACACCTGTCAGAATACCTAACATTTCAGCCCAGTAGTCTATTTTATTTTATTTTTCTCATACTGAACAGTTGGGCCAGGTACAGTGGCACACACCTGTAATCCCAGTAACATAGGAGGCTGAAACAGGAGGATCACAAGTTTGAGGTTAATTTCAGTAATTTAGTGAGTCCCTGTCTCAAAATAAAGTTATAAAAGGGCTGGGACTATGGCTTAATAGTAGAGTGCTTGCCTAGCATGCATAAGACCATGGGTTCAATACCTAGTACCAAAAGAGAGAGAGAGAGGGGCTTGGTGTTTTTGTTTTTGTTTTTTGGAGGGGAGTGTTTGACAAGGTGGAGGGAAGATATTTTTCTTTCTTTTAATTCAAAAGTTAAGCACAAATTACCCCTGAGGTTGCCAATATCCTGGCTGTCCTCAACCTTGACACAGATTTGCTTATTAAGGGGATTTCCAAATGTAATTATTGATATCAAGACTCTGAAATAAAGAATTGAGGATTAATGTGTGTGTGTTGGAGTGTGGAGAGGAGTGAAAGGGACATCACCACAGTGGGATAACAGGACCATTGAATACCGAGGTGGAAGATGCCAGACTAATACTTTTGCTTCCTGACTACCCGGTGTACAGCTGGCCTTATACCCATGACTGATGTTAGGGGCCTGAGAACATAAACAGAGAATTTTAATATGTGTATAAATCACCCAGGGACCTTGTTAAAATTCAGATTCTGATGTAGTAACTCTGGGATGGGAACTGAAATTCTACATTTCCAATAAGAGCCTAAGCAAAGCCCATTCTGCTGGTCTAATGGACCACATTTTGAGAAAAAGTATCTAGCACGCCCTGGGATTTGATTCCTTTCTAGACTGACCAGGTAAGGCCACCTAGAATTGGCCCAGTACCAGTCCATCTGACCTTGTGGGGCTGACCCATGCCTGCTGCCATCCCAAAAATGGTTGTGAGAGCCCTGCCCAGTCTTCTCCAGAGTAGACACAGGAAGGGTGAGGCTGCTTTAGGCCACACTCATTCCCTAACAGCACTGTGGTGACTGCGATCATCTGAACAGAATGGAAGGTACCTGCTAAATTCTGCACTTGAGTTTTGGAAAGTCATTTTCTCTGATAGGTTCTAACCACTTCTTCTCCACCCTGAGTTTTGTTTTAATCTAAACAGAGTTTCTATTTTACAATCCAATCTGAAATCAAGTAGATATTTTTTGACCTCAGGTTTCATGTTCAAAATTTTGCATTGTCTTTGCTCCAAGATAAAGCGTTCTCAAAATGAAAATCTTGCAATAATGTCTTCCTAATGTTCTGAGGCTGAATCCTTTGAGTTCCAAAGACATTTAGTAATGAAATACAGCAGAATAGTATCCTCAAAGAGAAATCTTCCAGCAATGAAAAATAAATGCTTCCCATCGTAGAAATCTGGGATTGAGCATAATCTATCAATCAACATTTTCCATTCTGGGAGTTGGCAATATTCTTTTCTTTTTTAAAAAAAGAGTGGGGGGAGGGAGAATCAATGTTATTTATTTTTTCATTTGGTTTTTGTTTCTCTCACACTTAGTTATGTATGTGGTGCTAGGGTTGAAACCTGGCTCTTTGTGCATGCCAGGCAAGCACTCTTAACTGAGGAGCCACCACTCCAGCCCCAAGTCGGCAACCTTCTGTCAGGTCTAGGTCTCTATCACAACTACTGAATTCTGACACTTTAGCACAGAAACAGAGGTAGAAAATAATTAAACAAAAAGATATCACTGTGTTCCAAAAAAACTTTACTTCCAAACATAGTCAGTGGGCAGGATTTGACTGAGGGCGATAGTTTACCAACCTCTGCTCTAATCCACCCACAGTGAAAACCACTTAGAGGTATTTAGTTTCCATGCCCATGAGCCATCTTTTTTTTTTTTTTTTTTTTTTGTACTGGGAATTGAACCCCAGGCACGTAGCCACTAGGCCGTCCCCAGACCTTTTTATTTTGAGACAGTCCCACTAAGTTACTTAAAGCCTTGCTGGTTGCTAAGGCTAGCCTCAAAGTTGCAATCCTCTCTGTCTCAGGCTCTTGAGCCATTGGAATTACAGGCGTGCACCACCACACCAGGCTCCATGCGCCATCTTATTAAGGTTCTCTTTTGGAAGATGATACTTATCATCTACCAGGAGTCAGATACATACTTAAAATTGGTCTTTTTTCTTTCAGTGTTAAGAATGAATTTTTATATACCAAAGCACTCATTTTCATTTGTCAGTGTCCAGAAACACAGTGAGAAACAAAGGAATTACTGCTCTTGAGGGACATAGCAACGAAATAAAGTGGTAAAGTTTCGCTAGGGTAAACACTGAGGGATGAGCACATCGCAAGACCTCCAGGCTTCCCTAAGTCTGAGAAGGCACATTCAGGGAAGTTTAGAAGTTTAGAATGCCAGAAAATAGTATGAACAAAGACCAAGAAGTCAAAGAGAGGGTATTGTTTTTGAGAAATTGGGTTGAAATGTTTTCCAGTTGGATTGAATGTGTGATTTAAGAGAGATGGAAAAGATAATAGTTGATGTCAGGAAATAATATTGGGAGGGTAAAGAGGGGCCAAATTATGATCATGTCATGCTGAAAAGTTCAAACTTATTTTGGACAGCCTGAAGGAAGAGTATACTCATTTTGTTAACCTAATACACTCTACCCTGCCTCCTCAGATTAATAGCATACAGTTTACGACAGCCACAGTCTACGACAATAACAGTGCTACAAACATGAGAACAAAACAGATTCACCTAAATCAGAAAAACAATTTTCTTCCACTGTGCAATTGCTACCAAATGACATAACTGAAATAATATACACTTGACCCTTAAAGTAAATTACAGAATAAAATCAGTAGCATAATATGTAATTAAATATCCAGATAATTGACAGCTTATCAGGAATGATACCATATCCAGAGACATTGAATCTAGGAAAATAACAAAAGTCTTCCAGCCTCAAAAATTATTGAGCTACATTTAATCTATGGGTCCTTGAATTCAACAGATCCTTCTGGCATTTCCAAGTTGTTTTATACCTCTATTAGGACTATCTTAAAGTATAATAGAAGTTGAAGAAATTGAAATGAAGGTAAAATATAAGCGAAACAACATATTCTTGCCTGTATTTGCACACATACAAACGAGAGGAAAAGTTATAGCAAAAAATTTTATGACAAAAGTTACAGTTTTAGAAAGACAGAAGAATAACCTACATCCAATTAAGTAGTCATAGCATTGTTTCTACTCCTGGTGAAAAGTTTTGCAAGTCTATGGATTTTGTAACTATGAGGCTACTTTTTAAATACTTCAAAATATTGACTGTTTTCCCATGTCTTGGTTGACTGTCGCTTTCTCCAGAAGTTTTCCCAGACCTCTCCATCCTGATGGGTTCCCTGCACTGCATTCCTGTGGCCAGCACTCAGCACAGAACTGGCCACCTCCTTTCCGGGCTGTGACACTCTTTGAGGACAATCCTGTGACTTTTTTGTTCATGTTATATCTCACTGCCTTGCTTATAACAGGATCTCAAGATTTACTTGTTAGGTGATGAATAAATAAAGAAAAACAATTTTAGAAACTATTACAATTTTCTGTTCATTATAAATATCTGATCCTTTTGATGCCGGTAATGTGGATGTCAGGTTCGTGTCCTCTCGGAGTCGAAGAATGAAACCGAGGGACACTGAGGCAAGTGTAATAGACCGATTTTATTTTATAGAAAGTAAAGCATAGGGAAAAGAGCAGACTTCCTCCAGAGTGGGGGAAGCGGACAGAGCTAAAGAGGCGGTGAGGTTTGCCCTTTTTATAGGACATCCTCTCCTCGATTGGTCACTGCTTCGCTGCGCCTGCCTAGGACACAGGTGAGGGTAATTCTGGTCCAGTCTTTGGTCCATGCCTTAGGCACCAATAGAAAGAATGTGGTCCCTTACTTAGCAGTGGGGAGTGTCTGCATCTGGACCTATCTTGTCAGACCTTTATTAGCATTAGGGGATGTCTTTGTCCTCTCAGGAAAGATGACCATCAGTTGATTTTCTCCTTATCCACCCATATTGTTCTGCCTACACTGATTGCCTAACTTTTCTCTACCTCATTTTCAGGATCTGTGAATACCCCAAGGGATCCTCCACCCAGGGTCACAGACTCTACCCTGAGCACCCAGCCTTCTCCAGCCAACAGTGAATCCACTACCAGTAAGAACATTTTCATGCTGCTTTTCTTTCTATGAGCTATTAAACTGTTAATCAAGAAGAGAAAGAAAACAGCGTTCAACAAAAATGCACAATTCATGCATGTTTTTAGCTACGACATTTCAGATAAACATATGAAGTACTATTATCATGACTTCAGCATTAACAGCTTCCAAAGTCTTTCACTGGACTTTGAAAAACCAGAATCTATAACTATTCCATGAGAAATTAGATTCTGTGTTTATTGTTAAACAGGTTAATAAATTGACAGTCCACCTCCACAACTGTGTTCTCATTAAAGAGTTTAAAAAATTGGTCACAAATAATGGCACCATTTTAAATTTAGATTCGTGTGAGTTGGAATTAATTTACCAAGCTGGCTGGTGAGGACCGTGGATTCAACTGTCTCATCTGTGGCATCATTAATAGTAGAGGCCACTGGGTCAGTGTTGCTATGGCAAAGGAATGGCAGTGACTCCCAGAGATTTTCATTGTTGCAAACAAATCACAAATTCCCATGTCCAAGGCCTTTGTGTTTAACAACAACAACAACAAAAACAAAAAATGATGACTTTCTCTAATACCAAAAAGGAAGAAAACAAAGTTGTACTCTATGTAGAGTGGATATATGGTTTTAATTTCTTATTTAATTAAAACTGTCAATTTATCTGAAAATGAGAAGTGAAAATGGGACAAAATAAAAGCAGACTGTAGGAATGCACAATTCCTTATCCAGGGGCCTTTTGAATACAGCCTGCAGTCACTGTCACAGGAGATACCTCTCAGAAAATGAAGTATATAGCAGGCAAGGAATGCCTGTCTTAGATCCATCTGATTTTTTCTTGTTCTTAGTGTTTTATAATTACAATTTTTAATTTTCTCCTCTTCCTCCTCACTATCCTCCTTCTTTTTATTTTTGAAACTTCTCTTTTCCACTTTTAGCTCATGAGTGATAACTCGTAGTAGATTATGGCATTCTTCATTCAGCAAATACTAGTATATTGAATAATACCTTAAATTTCTAGAGTATATTGTACAGTTATCCATTGCTTTGTGAAAAATCGCATCACCACTTAGTAAATTATAAAACATGCCTCATGTAGTTCCTGGAGTTTCATGTAGTTTCTAGGAGTAGCTTAGCTGGATAGGACTAAATCAGGTTACTCCATGAGGTGACATCAAGCTGTTTGCTGGAGCTTCAGTCATTGCATGACCTCTCTGGAGCTAAAGCTTGGCTTTAGCGTGTTGGTGGGAGACTTCGAGTGTTCACCACACGGGCCTCTCAACATGACTGTATCCAGTATGGCAGTTGCTTCCCTAAGACCAAGTAATTCAAGAAACTGAGTGAGTAAGACTAAGTGCTTTTCTATGACTTAGTCTCCTTTCACTTCTGCCTTATTTTATTCATTAGAAGAAAGTCAGTAGGTCCAGCCTATACTCAGGAAAGGAGACTTGGGTTCCACCTCTTGAAGGAGTATTAAAGAATTTGAGGACAAATTAAAAGGGGATTCTGTGTCTTTTGAAATGTTTGCACATTAAACCCAATGTCATTTGATTTTCGTTGTTATGAACAATGGACAGAGAAAGCTGTCATTCCCAATTTTCAGATGTGAACACTGAGACTCTAGGAGCTTGCATATTCAACACCTACTTGACAGAGTTAATATTCACCAACGTCTTCTGAATGTATAATCTTTATCACATTAGATACTTTTTTTCTACAATCAGCTAAACACTTCATAAAGACAGGAACCATGCTATTTTGCATACTTGTTTGCAGTTCAGTGGAAGATGGCATACGATATAAAATTAAAACACCACAGAGAGGTACAGATCAGGAAGTGTCAGGCTTTGCATTAGGAAAGGTCCTCCTGGGTTATGTCAGAAAATGTCTCCTAAAAGAAATGAAGTAAATTGACCTTTGAAGTGTGTATTGTATTTACTTGACTTGATGGAGAGCTTGAAAGAACATTTAAACAGAGAAAATGAAGCTAGCTCTTGTGCATTGGCAAAAATGTTCATGATCACTTGAGTAAATAGCAGTAGATAAGCTTAGGTCGAAGAGGTGGGATTGTGTATCAGGAAGCAAAGGATGAAGACTGGAAATGAAGAATAAAGAGAGTTTTGAACCCCTGGTTCAGGATTCTAAATATTATCCTTTAGGAAACAGGGTGGGACCTCATCAAAAACTTTTTAGAAAGCAATATGTGGTTTTTCATTACCGTGACCAAAATCCTTGACATAAACAACCGAAAGAAAGAAAAGTTTACCCTGGCTACCGGTTCAGAGGTTTCCATCCACAGTCAGGGGCCTCCATTGGGTTGGGCGTGAGGTGAGGCAGAGCATTGTGGCAGAAAGGCACAACAAAGGAAGCAGTTAGACCGTGGCAGCCAATGTGAGAAGCACAGCCACCTGCCCAAATCCGAATGGTCTCGGAGACACAAGTGACAGTAAAAAGACTTCTCTTTCTTTCTTTCTTTCTTTTTTAAGAGACAGAGTGAGAGAGAGAAAGGGTGAAACAATTTTATCAATTTTGTTTATTTTTTCACCTAGTTTCTGCTTTTCCAACACTTAGTTGTGCATGTGGTGCTGGGGTTCCAACCCAGGTCCTGAGCATGCCAGCCAAGCTCTCTGCCCCTGAACGTGAGACTTTTTAATGGTGGTCTTACAAGAATGGGTGTCTGGGGAGCAGGCACACCCCAGAGCAGCTACAATCAGCATTTTATCCCCTAGAGTGCTAGATCCCTATCATTTTTCCTCATTAGCTGAGTACTTTAGGGTGCAAAATCTTCCCAAATGTCATCTAGGTTTTACTGATTCCTACTAGGTTACTTAAAGAAATATGCCTTTAGTTGTTGCCACCTCCCTTTGTTCTCTTGAGAGGTGAAGGCTTGTCTGGGATTGAGCACAGCTGGGCACACACGAGGTTTGCCTTTGTTGGTCAGGCTGGTCCCTTCCCCCTCACCTCCCAGTTTTCAAGGGGCTGTGAGCCTATCATACTCAGATACTAACTGCTTATATTTATTTGTTCTATTTCTTCTTTGGCTGATTTTCTTACATCCTCAGTAATTTTGCATTTAAAGGTGTATTCTGAAAATGAAGCACCAGACTTTTCTTTTCTCACATCAGGAAGCAGGAGAGAGAGAGAGAGAGAGAGAGAGAGAGAGAAGGTAGGGTCCAGGGATAAGAAGCACCCTTTTCAGGGCATGCCTCCAGTAACTTACTTCCTCCAACCATGCTCCTCTGTTAGCAGTTTCCATCAGGTCCCAGAAGTCCATTCAGCTCTCAATGAATTAATCCACAGGTGAGGTCAGAGCCCTTCATGATCCAATAACTTCCCCCAGACTCCACCTCTGAACAGTGCAGTATTGGGGCACAAGCCTTCAACACATGAGCATTTGCAGAACACTCCGGATCCATAGCATGATCTATTCATTCACCAAATAGTGATTGAGCACCTACTGTATATCAGGTAGTCTTCTAGATGCTGGGGATACAGCAGTGAATAAAACAGAAAAACAAAGCATGTCCTTATGGCATTTACATTCTGCTAGTTTTACGCGGAAATCAATTTACTCCTATTGAATTTTCTATGGGGTCTGTCAGCACATGTCAAGTACTTACATCAGACCAAACACCAGTCTTACTTCCATAAGGAAATTCAAAGCAAGAGAAAGGACATCTGTGCTTAAGGAGCCTACAATTTAATGTAGGTTCAGTATTAAAAAGAAAAAGAAAAAGAAAACAAGGGAAAATGCTACCTGATCTACTATACCACTAATATAATGCAATTGGGAAGTTTCTGGAGAGTCGAAAAAACCTTTTTAAAATAAGGTAACACCCCATTGGACCTGAAAACTGATCACTAGTTTTCAACCAGGGCAATTTTGCCCTTCCTCAGGGGAATTTTGGCTGCATTTGGAGACATTTCTGGTTCTCACAATGAGGGTGGAAAGTGCTGCTGCCATCTAGAGAGTAGAGGCCAAGGATACTGTTAAACTTTGAACAATACAGGACAGGACAGACATCATAACAAAGAATTATCAGGTCCCAAATGTCAGGAATTGAGAAACCCTATTCTAGATCAAGGCTCTGGTGTAATTAGAGTAGCTATCTTTCACTTTGCAAGAACAAATCTAAACCTCTGTCAAGATGGTAGCAATAGATTTATGTTTGGAATGATTCTGCCTCATTTTTGTGTGTCAACAAATCATATTACTTTCGTAGTTTATTATATCTAAATAAACCTTATCTTCTTAGAATAATCACTGGGAATCTAATCAGAGGGGAACCCCGGCTTCCATGAGAAGTCCAGTTAACTTGGGGTTTAAGTAGGGGGAAACATGGAACCATGGGGAACCCAAAGGGGGAAACCAAGGAATGGCACCAGCCTTGGCTTGTTCTGTCATTATATTTTTGTTCTTGATTGTTTGATGATGAATCTCTCCTAATTGTAAAACCATGTTTAATGAATAAAATTTTAAAAATTTAAAAATAATAAAAATACATATTTAATCTTGGCAACCTGGAAGGTAATGTGAAATCACATGATGGTTTGCTGACTTACTGCCTGCAAAGCTGGTAGGAGTCACCTTTGCATATTCTTTTAAGAAAGGCAGCGAGATGGAGCACATCACAGAAATCAAATTCCAAAGGCAACAGTTCCACTCTAAATCCTAAGGTGCAATGAACTATATAATTCAGTCATAATTACTAAGCTACATATCTGGCTGCGAGCATATAATTTTTGCTCCTTTTTACTCAATGAAAGGATTTTTTTAAAACAAATGTAGGAGGTCATGGAAGCAATATTCTTTAACTATGGGAGGAGAACTTTATAACGCATAACAAACTGTAAGAATTACCCAGGGAAGCCTAGCTCAATTCAACCAGAGCTAATTAGTGTTTGCTGAGTCCCAGTTGCATTCTCAGCTCCATTCTAGGAAAAGACAGGAGGCTGACAAGCTCAGTGGTGAGATGAGACAAGCCCAAGTGTCTCAGAACAATCTGAGACACCAGGTAAAGTAGGGAGGGGCAGGGGAGACATCCCTGTGCCTTTCCCCATACTGGCTATGAATTGGCTACTAGTAATCTTACCTAAGACCACAGGACACACAAATACCAGCCTTGATTGTGGACATCATTCAAGACATTTTTTCATCCAACAAATAAATACTGAATGTCTATAATACATCAGGGATTTTTGCAGTTCTGGGTTACTGAGATGAACAAGACAGACAGGCCCCTCTTGCACAGAGCTTTCAGTTATGCCTGACTCTCGCCTTGCTTTCTATTTCTCTGCCCACCAAGCCACAGATCCTTTGGCTCTGCCTCCTATTTTTATGTCTGCGCATGACTATTAGGCTTAATTATACTTATTTGGATACTAAGCCTTTTCTTCAATAACTTAGCTGGTCCTCACAATCTAGATCTTTCACACTCTGGACAGTGAGCAAAATATCAGATCCAGTGTGCATCTGTCCCTTGGCCTACTCCCCAGGTGGACACAACTGATTCCTGACAAGTGCATGATTAGACAAGGGGATCAGAGTATAAAGGAAGCAGCTTCCCAGAGGATGCAACAAAACTAGTGACTTACAAATAAGCACATCAGAAAAGGATAGGGAATCAACCTGGACACCTGCCATTGGATGAAAAGAGGAGGAAGCACACCCTAGATCATCAGTTGATTGGAACACTGGGTTCTAAAAAAGGAGAATTCCAAAGAGAACATGCAAGACAGTGAGATGATTTTGGTTTTGTGTTTATGACAGCAATTTCTTACCCCTGTGCTGGTCATGCAATGCCTTCTTCTAGTACTTGCAGGATATCTCAGTTGGTATCCAATCGATTCTGCCTTTATCGTATATAAATGGGTATGAAAACGTCATAGAAATCAGAGCAGACTGGGATATGCTCAGTGGTAGAGCACTTGCCCCGCCTGTGCAAGGACCTTCATTCAATCTGGTTGGGGGTGTGGAGAGCAATCAGTGCTGGGCAGGGGAGTGCCATCAGGGAAATCTGCACTAGGGTTTGCAAGGAAATAGTTTTTTTTCTAAGAGAGAGGGACAGAGAGAGAGAGAAAGAATCACTTTTATTTAGTTTTTCATGTGGCTTTTGTTGCTCTGATGCTTCGTTGTATACGTGGTGCTTGGGTTCAAACCTGCGTCTCTGTGAATGCCAGGCAAGCACTATAACCACTGAGCCACTGCTTCAGCCCTGCAAGGAAATATTGACTCTGAGGGAATACAGATATCCCAGGGGTCTTCAGATCATCATCTTAGGCAAAGACATAAAATCAAATGAAGATAGGTCCTGAGAAGACAAGCAAGAGGAGTGCTGGCAGCTCCTGGGGAGAGGGCTGCAAAGTGGACCAGGTGAGGGGAGCCAGGTGAAGGTGAGCTTACTGGGCTATGCATGTGGGCTGTGATCTGAACATCAGTAAACAGCCACATGGCGTTTTTAGTACGAGGGGAAAAAGAAAACCGAAGGAATGTATATGATAATCAGTAATAACTACAAAAGCAGGGAGCAAGAACTCCACATGATCTTGATTAAAATCAACTGCAACTGATGATAGGCTGGACTAGAACAGGCACTCATGGAAATGGGGGACGTTTCCACAGTAGACTCACCAGGGTTGTTGCCTAAACATGGCAATGAATGAAAGGGTTTTAGGATACTATCATACAAGTGCCTTCCAGTTTTTTCTTAGAAATTACCTTACAATTTTTACCCACTGCCATGATTATATTACATGGCTAAGCAATAGCATTAATATTGGCTGAGGCTCTCCAAAATTCCTGGAATCGTTCTAAACTAGTATACATATTGTCTTGTTTAACCCTCCCAACAACACAGCTGTTATCCCTACTTTACAAATGAAGATATTGAGGCACAATAAGGTTAAATGAATTACCCAGAGTTCTGTAGATAGTGGAAGAGTCAACATTGAACCTAGACAATCAGACTTCAGTCTCTGAGGCCTCTGCTTCAGGCAGTACACGGTGGGTAATTAATAAATGTCCTTAGATGCTGAGTAAATCCCCTCTTGTTTGAAGCAGTTATTGCTCCTATGAATTGGTCAAATGTGATGGTTATGCCCATATTAATCCTGGTCTTCTCTGGAACAGTGTTTCTTGAGAAGCAAAGCCTCTGAGGGTGGAGCTAACATTTCCTCAGTTGGAAATAAATCAGAAAAAAGTATCCCCCTCCAGTCACTTCCCCGTCCCCTATTAACACTCCTGTAATTCTTCTTCTTCTTTCCTCCTCCTCCTCCTCCTCCTCCTCCTTCTTCTTCTTCTTCTTTTTGGGGTGGGGGAGGTACCAGAGATTGAACCAAGGGACACTTAATCACTGAGCCACATCCCTAGCCCATTTTTTTTTTTTTTTGAGACGAGGTCTCACTAAGTTGCCTAGGACCTTGCTAAGTTGCTGAAGCTAACTTTGAACTTGTGATTTTCCTTCCTCAGCCTCCCAAGCTGCTGGGATTACAGGCATGTGCCACTGTGCCTAACTTCTATAATTCTTAATGTGGATGCAGATCTATAGAATCCATACACGATGTTCTTTTGAATCCTAGAAGATTCTGCTCATTTTGTCTTTCTCATCACATTTTCCTGAGCACACAATACAGATTGGTAAGAACTTCTCATTTTTTTCTATACCAGTCACTCATAAATCAAGAGTGGCCTCCTTTTTTTTTCTCTCTCTCTCTCTTTCAAAGAGAGAAAGAGTTAATTTTTTTCATCTGGTTTTTGTTTTTCCTTTATTCATTTGTGTGTGCAGTACTGGGTATTGAACCCAGGACCTCACACATGCCACTTACTGTCATCTTACTCATCCTGCTTACTGTCCTCTCCACCCAATAGACTGGTCTTGAAATGGCTTTTAGGCAAGCATTCACTGAGCCACCTCTCCAACCCCAAGTGTAGTCTTCTTGATGATCGGTTTACTTTCGGCAATTTTTAAATCTATTTTCCACATTTGGGATGAGGTACCTCTGAGAAGCTATCAGGTGATCATTTTACAGTTTATTTAATAATTACTCAGTTTCTACAAATGGACCACATATGTGTTAAGCTCTATCCTGCTTACTGTCCTCTCCACCCAATGGAGTCTTGAAATTAGGCCAGTACTCCGGCCATATGCATTCCTCTTACCCATTCTGACTGCATATGCCCACCCTATCAGCTGCCCACATGTGAACAGTCTTGTGCTGAGATTAGAACTGCGCATTCCATGTCTCCTTCACACTGGGGGCTATAGGTCAGCATCTACCTCATCCCAACCATCACGATGCATGAGGCCAATTTGAACCTGCTTAGACATAGTCAGTGACCTGTATCTCTTCAGTGCAATTCTCCAGTCAATGCCACCACTGCTTCTAAAGGCCCTTTGTGCTGCAGGGGAACCTCTGGAGAGTAATTCACACGTGTCATGGGGACTAGGTAGGAGGTCTAAGGCTATGTGATGCTGCTCAGTGCTCCAATGACAGAGAGGAAGGCCAAGTGAAAACACTGTTATTTGACAAAAATTAAATTTCAAGGTCCACATTTACATAGGAATCAGACAAAGTCTTAGATAATTGAGACTAATCAGATCACTCCAACTGAACTTATAAATCACTTTTGTCTTTGTACGTGGTTGATTACATAAGCTGGACTAGGGAGCAAAAATTAATTTTATTTATCTCCATCATTCCATGTCCAAATGAGCTCTATTGAATAATTTCATTTTGGCCTCTGAAAGAAATTTCAGACATATTACTTGGCTCTTTTGGTGATTTTCATATAATAAATGTCGTCTGGTCCTTTTCAGCCACAAGAACAGTCTTATGTCAATAATTAAAAAGTCTTGTCAAGGGTAATGTCAAAACCTGGAAAAGTTAATTCAAGCCAGAACTTCCCTCTTCTCCCTACCCACAAGTACCTCAGCTTCAGAAGGCTGGCTTCTGCCAGGTTGTGTGTCTTCTGTCTGAGCAAGGTGAGGAAGAACGGAGACATTTTCATGATTCCCTGGTCTGGCTCCAACCTGCCCTCCACTCTTGGTTACTGATGTGGGCCACTTTAAGGGAAAGGCAGAAGAGCAAAGAGGTAAGTTGGCCAAGACCTCCCTTGCTGGACTGGCTGTAATCTGACGTAGGTGTCTCTGGAGGAGAAGAAAAATGGCCATCTTCAGTTAGAGACATTTTGGCAGATTTCTCAGAAACCTCTGACTGTCACTATCTTAATGACTGCCATCTTTTTGGTGCAGGCTATACCTCTCTTCCAGTCTTCTACCAATCCTCCCTGGAGTCTCTGAATTCCCTGATTCCTCTTGCAGTTCCTCTTGGGAGCTTCTTGGTTTCTATAGTGTTCTTCCTGTGGGAGATTCTTTTCATGGCATCCCACATTGTCTGGAAAACATGCATCTCTTCCTCTTGTTTGGGAGAAATGCTCCTCTTCCCAAGGGCGGCCCTGTCTCTTTTCTTTGCCCATTAGAGCTGCTAGCCATCGATTCCTAATATAACCTCTTTGGTCTGAGTCAGGCACCAATCCTGTCTGTCCAAAAATCTAAGCAGTTCTCTTAAAACCACACTCTACTTGGTCTAACCTGAGGGGGCAGATTCTTGTTCCCCTCCTCTGTGGGGGAAAACAGATGCACAGGACCCTGATAACACTCTCCAAAGAAAATCCTCACCCAGTCTGCTTCCGCCCTTTATAGCTTTGAGGTGGATGGAGACCAGAGCTAAAAGAATACCCTGCCTCCCATCTCACATGTTCTTCATAGGTTGCTTGAACTCTGCTTTCAAAGTGGAATTGATCTTGCCCTATAACATGGTTCTTAACCTTTAAGACCACATCTGAAATGAAGGTACAATTAATTCCAGTTGAAAATTCTGCCCAGCACTATCCATTAAAATTCTAAAGTAAAAGAAATTCAGTGAAAATGAAACAAACTTGATGAGGTGCCAGTTTCTCCCTCTGGCTCTTGGCTGCAGCCAAATTGGCTTCCTTGCTATTCCTCCAGTATGCCAGGATTGCCCACACCCTAGGGTCTTTTCACATGCCTACTGTGCTTAGAAAATTCTGCCCCACAATTTTTTTTAAATATCCCTTTCTCAATGAGGCTCTCCATGGCCACTGCATTTAAAATTGAAACTTCCCCCTACTCTCCCTTTCCCCATTCCTGTCTCAGATTTTTCTCCACAGTACCTTGGAACATTCTTTATAATGTATTTGTTAACAGCTTTATGGGTTTTTGTTTTACTCCTCTCATGAGAAGGTAAATCCAATGACAGCAAGGTTGTAGTATTTTTTGCTTTGTCTACAAATGTACCACCATCACCTAGAACAGTGATAACACTTTGTTATTGATAAGCATTGATAATTGATAATTACTTTTTTGAATGAATCATTTCATTAAGAAAAAGGAGGAAGGTATTCACAAAGGAAGGGCATGGGAAGAACAATGGAAGGTCCCCTAAGCAAAAGGCTGGTGGTCTTATGACTGGGAGCTGAGCAATGATGAAGGCAGAAAGGCAGGGATGGAGGCATGAGAGACCCTCTGTTGTGGGTGTTGTGCTCAGGAACTGTGAGCGAGTCCCTCCCTGACTATGCTGTGGCTCTGAGGGCTGTGCTGAGGGTGTGTGTGAGTCTCTGCCTCCTAATAGCTCTGTTACCTGGGGTCATTTCATCTTTCTAATACAGTTTCTTAATTTTTAAAAATGGAAGCAATATTATCCAGTGTGTGTAGTTTATCTTCAATGTGAAAATGCATAAATAGCAGCCATGAGGCTAAGACCCTTGGGTCTAGTCAGAAAAGGAAAGCCATGATCTAAAAAAGAGTCTGGCAAACAATATTAATCTCAAAGTAAATCAAAACCTTTGCTTGTATGTTTTAATAACTTGAAGTAGCAGGGACAATAATCAAAGAAAATGTTTTTAAAATTTATCCCTTGCCCTCCACTTATCTCTCATAACAATTGGTCATCCGTCACTTTTATTTGGCACAAAATAGGTTCATGTTAAATTATCACAAAATCTAAGTTGCTAGGAAAATATTTCAGGATTTCCAAAAAGTTAACCAACCTTTTCCTTACCTTTCCTTGGTCCACAGTCACTGGGAAGATTGGGGTGGGGAGCGGGAATGTGGGTTAAGAAGCTCCACATTGCTGGAAACATCACATGACCAGCCCAGAATCAGTTCTTGTAAACATGTTCTTGTCTTCTCCTTCAACTCAGTCTGAGCAGAGCTGTGTTGTCTGACTTAATTGAATCTCTAGTGATAATATGGAGAAATGATTTTTTATTTTAGTGAGAAATTTTTTAAAGGGTTAAAATAGAAATGGACTAGGAAGATTCCAAATTTCATAAAACCTCACAGCAGTTTCTGAACTAGGGTAAACAAGATATTTTGTATGAAGTAGTGTTTATTTCTAAACCCCTTCTTTCCTGACAGCAAGGGTCATTATGATGTACGTCTGGATACTTGCAAGATTTAACAACAATAAATATTCACATTGCAGAAGAAATAAACACCTAGAAAACAAAGCAAGCAACTTTCTATCACTGGATTTGGCATTTTTTCCCCTACATTGTACATCATAATGTAGAATCTACTGAATATTGAAGAGGCTTTCCTTTATCGTGAAGTATAAATTTAACCTTGAATTAGAAAATACACAAAGGCAAACTGTTCTCATTTGCATGCTGAGAAATATGACCAATATGAAACGTGCAAAAATTTAGCTAAGAGGAAAGAAATAAAATTATTTTTTGAATGCTCTACTTAAAATCAAGAGATGGTCAGATGTGATCTCGTGATCTCTCCTAGTTACTGTTCTGCAAAGGGTTTTTTTTTGTTTTTGTTTTTGTTTTACAAACCAAACCAAACCAAACAGAAAGCCCTGAGAAATAAATAAGCAGTGTGTGACCTTTGCTCTCCTGCTGCTGTTGATGTTGTAGATACGGAGAGAGTGACAGGTAACAACCTATAGCCGCAAACCCAGTTCAGTTCAATAAACAGAAAGAAAAAAAGAAATCACTCCTTGGGGCTTGTAGAGGTTCAGGCCCGGGAGGGACAGGTCCCAAACTGTACAGGTGACAGACAGTACTATTACTAACCCAGGAAGTATGAGACATGCAGGACCCTTGAGCTTGCTATACCCTCTGCCAGGGCACTCCCACCTCCCCTTTCCTGGCCCCATTCTCCCACTACATTCCTCAGGGATTCATGTGTTCTCCTATTTGGATTTGTTTATTTCATTTGCTGGTTGATATCTATCTCCTCCGTGAACTTAAACTGCAGGGGAACAACATTCACAGTGCCAAGCACAATGCCCCGAAGATGCTGGCTCCCAAGTGTTGTTTGAACAAATAGATGAATACACACAGGGCATAGCAAGAGATGAACCTGTGCAGATTGTCAAAGGTTGGTCACGGATTATGAAGGGACCTTAACCTTGAACCATGGTATAAAGTAGTAGGAACGGGAGTGGACTTAATTTATCTGGAAATCAGATAGTGTTTCCTAAATGGTTTCAGCTCTGATTTCTACATGATGAATGGGGTCCCTTAATAAAGAGATCGTTCTTTCAATGACCTAGGCAAGTTGATACTGATCATCAGGCCACAGCTAGAAAACATGTAGCAAAAGACCAATAAGACTGAAATAACATCATCCTCCCTGGAAATAGAGATCAGATGTCATTGATCCTTCTGTTCCCTGCATGTTCTCAGCCCTCAACAGATTCCACAGTATTACCTGTAAGAAGAAAGGTTGGGGCACAGATGTCAAAGTCATGTACAGACACAGAAACACAAGACAGCAAAGGTGCCTGAGCTGTGGTCTCCCCATAGTCCTCCCCATTGTGGTGCCTAAACAACTCATTAGATGAAATAATCGAATTAATGAACCCACCCCACCCCACACAGTAATCTCCAGTGAGAATTTAGGTCACACCATTTTCTGACTCCCAGAAGAGAACATTCAGTCATTTTAATACAAATGAAATTCCCAGCCGAATTAAACTTCCTCAGGATTCCAGCGATTCCTGACAGAGTTAAATCACATGGCACTGGTCAATGCCAGTGTGAGCCATGGGACTGGTGCAGGAAAATGTCACTGCTGACAGGTAAGAGATACATATTAGACTGTGATTTCCAGAAATGGTAGTGTAGTTCACAAATAAATACTAAACTCTCTGATGTTTGCTTCCTAGCTCTTTTTCTTCATCCTCATCATGACCATTATGATCATAGCGCCACTGTTAAAATCATTTCTTTGCATTCACTAAGTTTTTCAGTAAATACTTTTGGAGGTCAGTGTTCAGGGGGAGAGAAGGTAAAGGAAGGAGAAAGAAAGAACTATATCTATTAGGAAGAGCACATCATGTCTCTTTATATCTCACAATATCCAAAGATTACTTATGCCTAGTCCTTTGTTTTCTTCCATGCATTTTTAACTTTGTCTTATACCCAAAGGGACATGGGGCATCATTAAAAATACGTAACAACACAAAAATTTTAAAGGAAGTTACTATAGAAATCTCTGCATAGAGGAACAAAGATAAAGCCATCTCAATGAAAGAAGTAGAATTCAAATTCATTCCATTCTCCATGTTTCTTTTTCTTTTTTTTATTAGAAGTATATAGAAATACAGTTGAGGGGGAAACATTATCAAAACATTAGCAATCGTTGGATATAAACTTTGTTATCGAGGGGAAAAGCCAGATCATGGCTAACCATTCTCCATGTTTCTAAAGTTTATAGCAAATCAGCCTTCCATAGGCACTGCTCTTCTTAAGGCTGAGACTGCCTGGACCTTCCTCTAGAGGGCGCGGTTGAGCACACTACCAGCAACATTCTCCTGGCAGATGAACAAGGACCCACCTCAGGGCTGTGAACTGTCATCTTGGGTGGGCCATGAAAAAATGTCATTTCCCTGTGCTGTAAGAGCAACTCTGTCACCAGGAATGTATTTCCAATGCTCAGTTCAATGCAAAGTAGGCTTAATCTACAGGTGCATCACCTAGCCCTCAGGTGGGCACTTGTCTATTAATACAGCTTCTGAGGAGTGGTGAGAGCTTGTGACCTAAAACTTAACAATTACTGAACAAGAATCTGGTACTAGTGGCTCAGTGAAATGAAAGAGGAGAATTTTAGGTCACTCTGCCAGTAAGATGCTACAGAATTATCGCTTTTTCACTCCTGACAGCTAATCCTTTTCTGACACAACCTTTTGGAATGAGATTCTTGACTTAGGACAGCATAAGCAAGGAGGGAGTCATAGCTTAAACCAAACTCCTAATACGAAGACCAAGGTAAATGGGACGATCAAGGACCCGGTTCAGGAGTTTCTGGTTGTTAGGAAATACTGGTATCCCAACACTGGTTCAACGCCTGAACTAAATTACAGACGATCTGCTTCTAATATACACCTTTTTACATTTGTCTCATTCCAGGTGTTCTTCTGAATACTTTATGTGTATTGCTCTTTTAATCACTGTCATCCTTCTAGTACTTTGTGAAATAGTAGTACTATTTCACAAGTGAGGAATTAAAGGAAGAGAAAAAGTTTAGTAATTTTCTCAGGATCATAATTCTAACTTTCAACTAACCAAGCCAGAATTCAAACCAGGGATTTTAGCAAGAATTCATGCTTTGAATGTCTAAGCTACATTACTTTTGCAAAATTTCAGGTGGTTTGCATATATGTCTCCTAGGTTCTGTGCAGGTTGATGGTCCTAATGAAATGATTCCATAGCAGCCAAGAACTGTTTGGAAATCTCTCGTTGGCAGTATTTGACTCCAGAGACCCAACTTTTAGCAATCCATTATTTGTTGAATTGGACTGGCTTGTCCTGCATCTGGAAACCCTCAGTCATCTTGGTTTCTACACCATACATCTGTAGCTTTCTTCCTGACTCTCTGGCTCCCCCGTTTCAATCTCCTTTACTTCTGCCAGTCACTTACATGGAAGTGGTCCTCATTGTTCCATCCTAGGAACACTTCTCTCTAGACACGTGTTCCTGGTGCTGTTAGCTATGTCAGACACAAATATGGATTTGCAGCCCCGCTTCTCTCCTAAGATTCCAACTTACATGGTCAAACTTCGGCTGGAATTGAATGTGTCATATGCACTCAAAATCAGTCTGTCAAAAGATTGAGTTCATCTTGGTGCCCTCTAGCAACTTCCCAAACTGTCTCTCCTCTGCTTATTTGTTTCAGTTAATGACACCATTATCTGAAATGCTGTCAGAGCCAGGAAACTGAGAATCATTTTGACTTCTCTCACACTTATTTCCCATATCCAATCATTCACAAAGCCCTATTGAGCCCATATTTTAACTGGCCCTTAAATCTGTTCACTTTCTTCATTCCTATGCTCTTCAATGAGGTCCAGGCCACCTTTGACTTACCCTCGGGTGAGAGCATCTTGTAAAGGGCCAGCGGAATGTCATTTCCTCAATCAGAATGAGGAATAGTGCTCCTTCTCACTTCTCATCCTCAGGCATCCCTTTACTTCAAACAGAGTACTTCAAACATTTTCTATCACTTCAGGATTCTTTTACCTCTCCTGTTCCCACTCTTTCCTTGCTTCTTCTGTCCTCTCCTTGCCTATCCTCTCCCTTCCTGTCACTACCAGTTTGTCTAACTCCTATCATTCATCAGGCCTGGGTGATAAGTGACCTCCTCCAGAAAGCCAGGGGTATGTTCCCCTTCTCTGGAGTCCCATTATACACTAAATTTCTCTATCGCAGCACTTATCTCCTTGTACTGAAATTATTTTTAGTATTTGTCAGAAAGAGGAAACAGACTGCAGTGCATTTATTCTTAAGGCAGGAGCCAATGAGGGGCCAAGCCAATCTAGGTGCTCTGTTCCACGCAGACATTCCAGAACCCAGGCTTCTGACAGCTGCGTCATCCTTAAGTGGTAATTTTTCAGTCACTCTCCTAATATCTGCATAATATACAGGAAAGA
>PVKS010012032.1:0-54889 GCA_004027875.1 Aplodontia rufa | reverse complement strand
TTCATTACTCTGACACTTAGCTGTGTAGTTGGGTGCTGGGGTTTGAACCCGTGTGCTTGTGCATGCTGGGCAAGCACCTTAACCACGAAGCCACTGCTCCAGCCCCTGTCTTCTGAAACTTTGAGCATTGTAGTATAGTGAGTTGCTGAAGAACTAAAGTGCTCATATCTTTAAGACATTTTCAAATTAGAACTATTATTATGTGTGTGCAGTTTATTCAATACTGTTATATACATAGTGGACAAATTGAGTCCTTATTGGAAATATCTAGTCTATCTAGATGTCTAGAAGTGCCTGATATATATTAAATATAGAGGTAGTAAAATATCACTGTATAAGTATCTTTTGCTAAAATTCATATGAACTATTGCAAGCATTGTTGATAGCTGCAGAAACCAATAATCCAAAGATGCAATAGTAGTCAATCAGTACGAGCTAAATCCCAAAATGTTCAAATGAACAGCTCAACTTTGGGTGCAGGTGTATGCTGGAGGACCGGTTTGTAGTCCAGAATACTCCAAAAGCATGGAAAACCTATGTGCTATTGATTTCCATAAGAATCCTGTAATAGTGGCTTTGTCTTCAAAATCATGGGATGTAGAGACTAAGAGAATTGCTTCTAAGTGAGACAGAAAGCTGCTAATGGTCAAATTTGCCTCTTCTTGAGGAGCACCAAAATCTGTTATTTTTAGGATTCTGCAGAGATTTCTTTTTTTAAACTGGCATTCTTGCCTAATGTTTCTGGGAACCACTGGAGACTGGGGGGTGGATCTCTAATTTGTAAATAAAGTTAATTAAACATCTTTGGAAATTTAAAAAGGAAAAATACTTTAAATTTGTTCATAATTAATAGTGTAAAACTTCTTTGAGCTAAACTAAAACCGTGCCAAAAAAAATGCATCCTTAGTGTTTAGCAGTGTAACAAGACTAGCAAGAAATTGCTTCAGGACATTGTTGAATAATGAAGATTACACTTTGAGTGTGTCAGGGTCATTCAAGTTGTTGGTGTTGCATCACAGCCACCTTACCTGTTTTAATGTGGACCCTCTGTGCCTGTGAATTTACTTGCATGCTTGTTCTTGATTTTTTTCAGATGAGTAGCTGAAAAGACTACCATTTTTAGCATGGAAAAATTCTTAAATATGAGATTTATCCAGTATTGAAGATGGTGATCTATTCAGACCCTATAAGTCCCTGTTGACAGACTGGGACACTGTAACTATTTTTCCCCTGTTACAAAACACAGCTAATGTTCTGATGCCAAATTTCTCTGTATTTGGTGGTAAAATGTGCTGAAGGACAATGTCCTTTGCTCCATTTTTAGATCATAGATTTGGGATGTTTTGTCACAGTTTTTCAAACACAAAGTTTTCCTGTGAAAATAAGTAACAATGTAAAAATGGAGCTGGCAATTTTATTTTTCTTGCAAAAACAGTTAATATTTGACATTGTGTTATTCTCAGATTTAATGATGGAGCTCAACTTTGGTTTTCAGTGAATTTTTAAATTTCTTTTTTTTTAAAGAAAAGGACAGTGGTGGTGGGAGACAGAATAAATTTTATTATACTTTTTCATTTGGACTTCATTGCTCCAACACTCAGTTGTGTATGTGGTGCTGGTTTGAATTCAGGTCCTCGCTCTTGCCAGGCAAGTTCCGCAACTGCTGAGTCACAGCTCCAGTCCCTTTGGTGAATTTTGACACTGATTTTTTTCCTTTCTTTTCTTTCCTTTTTTTTTTTTTTTTTTTTGGTACCAGAAATTGAACCCAGAGGCACTTAATCACTGAGCTACATCCCAATTCTTTTCACTTTTTATTTTGAGAAAATGTCTTGCTAAGTTGTTTATGACCTCACTAAGTTGCTAAGGCTGGCCTTGAACTTGAGATCTCCTGCCTCAGCCTCCAGAGCCACTGGGATTACAGGCATGCACTACTGCACCAGGATTCACATTGATTTTTAAACTGAGGAAAGTCTTTCATTGAGAACTTATAAAGATGAAGCTAACTGTTTCCAGTAATTTTTTGCCCAATCTTAGACTTTATAGAAATTTTTTCATCAGATACTTTAAAAGTCATTCTTATTTGCACTTCCCCATATTAACACATGAAAGCATTGTGGGTATTTCCACTGTACACACTTCAGAGGCACATAGGAATAGAAATGTGTTATAAATCTAGCTTTCTTTATGATGCTTCTGATAATGTGAAAGTTGAAAATTTTACCTTCTCTTGTATATCATCAGACTTATTTGTATTAAAATTATGTTTCATTCTTAAAAAATAAGGTGAATAAATAATAAAATATTAAAAAATAAGGTCATAAATGTTTATGAACAATTCCACTCTCCCCAAAATCTTGTTTGTTTATTCATCTAAAGAGAATCTGAAAACCCAAGAAACTTGCCTTTAAAAGCTCAAAAATTATAAGAACCAAATGAATAGATGAGTTCATAATATTCATGGTACTTAGTTATAATCATTTTGAATGAACTTTTATTTATAGCTCCTGTATATAGAAAACTTTGGACATACTTGAAAATAATAAATTTAACTTTTCCTTTTAATATAATAATCTTATATTAAATGTTTTAATAGAACACTGATATATTCAAGACCCTTGAATTTCAAATTAATATTTACATCATCCATAATAAAAATTTAAAGCTAATTTTTTGTATCACTAGCATCACATTTGTCAGCAAAAAGGGCATCTGCATTTCCTATTTTGTTTTATATATTATTTTTCAAACATTCAATTTTATTTATTAATATTTTTAAAGGAGGCCACATTTTTACTTAAGAGAGAGAGGGACAATGAGAGAGAAAGAGAGAATCAATTTTATTTAGTTTTTGATGTGGCTTTCATTACTCCAACACTTTGTTGTATATGTGGTGCTGGGTTTCAAACCTTCGTCCTCTTGGGTGCCACCATTGCAGCCCCAACATTCAACTTTATAAGAACCTGGCTCAATTAAATGAAGTTTGGAAGTTTTTTCTATTTCTAATTTGTTCTTGAGAGGTGATTAAAATTTACTAGCATATTCATTATCATTTCCTGTATTTCTTCCATATTCTTCAATAATGTGTTCTGATAGTGTATGAATCTAAATGCAAACCCTTTCATATTCTCATTATATGTACAAACTAGCAATGAAGTACTATAGAATAATAATGACTCAAATTTCTAAAAATGTAAAACTCAGGAGTTCCAAATGTTGAAAAGATTTTCTATTTCTTCAGACTAGTAGAATGCTACACAAAGGATAATGTTGGAAACAAACTAGAAAAAATATTGACCTGCTTACTAGGCATACAAAGTTCTAATATTGAGCCGGCAAATCACATCTAAATGGAAGAAGATCAGCAGCAGTTCTTTGTTGTTGTCATTGTTTAAAGAGAGAGAGAAATTTATTTTTCATCTGGCTGTTGTTTCTCCAACACTTAGTTGTGCGTGAGGTGCTGGGGTTTGAACTCAGGTGCTAGTGCATGCCAAGCAAGTGCTCTACCCTTGAGCCACCACTCTAGCCCCTAGCAGCAGTTTTAACTCTAAAACTTGCTCTGAAAAAGGCAAAAGTAAACACAAACAGACAGGATCCAGGGACGTAGCTCAGTGGTAAAGCTTTCACCTAGCATGCACCAGGCCCTGGGTGTCATCCCCAGCACCTCCAACAACTTTAACAAAATAATTAACATAAAGTAGAAAGACAAAAAGAGAAGCTGGCTTGGGGACTGTACCCCTATCTGGAGGTGGTGCAGAGATAAGATAATGCTGTTATCCATGGGCCTCATTTTTATCCATCTCATTGATTCTGGAATACAGATTCAAGCCATTCTAGATAATAATGCTAAGTATATGTGATGCATTTTGATGATGTTTAAGGCCAATTTAAACTCACATCGGATAATGGGATAAATGGATATAATTTAATGACAGAAGATGGAAGAACAATATAGTATGAGAAATGTAATAACTATTTCACTTGAGTATTTACCAAAATGCATCTATATTCAATTGCTTTACCACTCTGGAAACTAGCAAAAAAAAAATAAATGTAACATGTATGATCCAGCAGAAATTAACGAACACACTTTTAAATAAAAATTTCAATTTGGTTAATAAAAATTAGGCTGAAATTTAACTCAGACTTCCAATCTGAAAGGTTTTGGATTAAGTAACTATAAAAGAACATAGGTAGAAAATTAGTGAAAATTGGGATATTCTTGGATGCCCCATGGAAATTTACTGTACCTATGTCCACATCCTTCACCGGTAGCCTGGCTGGAATTGGCTGGCTCTACTTTGAGCTCTTGTAAGACCAGCTCCCTTTAGTGTAGTCCAGGAAAGTCCACCTCTTACTAGCACCACCTCTTACTCTAAGGATTCCACCAAGAGGAGAATTCTTGTTAGCTGCTGGGTACCTTGCCCAGGAGCCCCTTGCTACAGCCTGGCAGAAACTGGCACCAAGGTGTCTTTCTGCAGATTGAGGGAACAGGAGGAAGAGGGTTGGAAGGACTATGAAGAGAAGAGGAAAGTTTCTTCAGAAAGTTCTCACACTGCCCCTCTCTTGGCTTTGAAGCAAGCAGCTCTGGCTGGGTACCCAGTGCTCCAAGCTGCCCCTGCCCTCCAGTTGCAGGCAACCACCCTCCCACCTCTGACGCTGGGCTGCCTGGGCACAGCCATGGAAGACTGAAGAGTTTCCAGGGAATCTCATGAAGTGCTTCACATCAGTCCTTTTGCCCAGAGCCTAACATATTTTATGCAAGAAAGGCAAAGGGACCCCATGCTGCACAGGAGTAAACTGACCAGCAGAGGGGGGAGACCAGCAAAATTTGGAGGTGGTTGAGGCTGATTCTCCCTGTACACCTCCAGAGCCAAACCAGGCGAGGTGGGCTGAATGCACTGCCAGAAGACCTGAGAGTGGGCAGCAAAGCAGCACAGTTCAGACGCAATCAGGTCCCGTGTAACTGGTGGGAGGAAACCACTGGTCGGGGTCAGAGGCAGGCATGGGAATGCAAGGGCTGAGAATCCAGGAAATCTGTGCAAGCACCCGGTGGTTTTGGCCAGGAGGGAAGCCCCTGAAGCTGGAGATGCGCCAGGGAGGGAGGTGGATACACCCTACTGGGTTTCACTCAGGCACCGCCTCAGTCAGGAAGGTGCTGGTGCTGGCGTTTTTGCGGTTCAGAGTGCAGTGCCTGGAAAGCACAAAGACAGAGCCCCGAGTTGGGGAGAAGCGCACCCGACCTTTCTCAGTGTACCTGTGCTCCCGTTCCTGGTCTCTAGGAGAATGCTCTGATAGCTTCCCAGGTGTATATGAGAAAGTCAAATGCTTTCTGCAGTGTGAGAAGGGGTGGTTTCTCTATAATCAGTTTGTAAAAGAGAAAAATGAAGATGCAAAACAATGTAGGGAGGCAGAGGGGAAAGCCCACCTTGAAGCTGTCAAGGTTCTCCCAGTACAATTTTCTTTCTGCCTCAGTGCCTCCTCCTCCTGCTGACACAGATGTGCACTGGGGCTTATACAGAGGGACTGAGGGAGGGAGGGAAGGTTTCAGTCTTCTTTATGCAACTGAGTCTGCTGCTCTTATTGTCTCCTTGCCTAGGTCCTGTCACCTTTTTCACCCTCCTTCCTCACTAAAGTACTCTGTGGCAATAAAAAAGCAAACAGGCTTTATCAGTAAACACCAAAACAGATCACGGCAGTTTAAACTTCATAGGCTGCCATCGGCTTACACATTACAGGTTAATAGCTTGAATTGTTTAATAAACCACATTTTTTTAAGAGAGAGGGACAGTGAGAGAGACACAGAGAAAGGAAGAAACAACTTTATTTAGTTTTTCACATGGTCTTAGTTGCTCTAACACTTAGTTGTGTACGTGGTGCTGGGGTTTGAACCCAGGTCCTCATGCTTGCCAGGCAAGCACCGAAACCACTGAGCCACCGCTTCAGCCCCCATGAACCACATCTTTTAACTGTTACCCTTCATTTCTTTATAGTGAAACAGAACAGGGATGCTGGCATCAAAGTGTGATGAAGCCACCATCCTGACACTTACATTGTGATTCTGCTATTAAGGCAACCTGGCAGTGCTTCACCCTGGTGATCAGTAGCCAAAGGTGGAAATTTGAAGATGAACTGAATACAGGGGACCAATTTGTCAACATGAAGGCATTTGGTGGGTATCTTCAGAAGGAAAGCCATTCTCAGTTTTAAACCAAGAATGAAATATAATGATAAAAGGGAATTTTAAGGCATAACCTTCTGTTACATAAATCATGGTATAAAACACATGGAAGACCTTAAGAAATACACAATATAGCCAAAGGAAACTTTCCTGCAAACAGCTGTTTGCAGGAGAAGGGACAATGTGATTTTCCTTGAGAAGTGTATTTACAACAATCAGGATTGTAATTTTTTGTTCATATGAATTCTTGGAAATTTCTTTTTCTGTAATGCAGCTTTAAAATAGAAACACCTTTGCTGAAGGTGAGGAAACCAGGGAAGCAGTTTGTTTCCTAACTCAACCAGGAGTATGGTTGCTGTCCATTCTTGAAATCCAGAGCAACTCCAGCAGGGCAGAGGAATCAAACATTAAAGTGCAGTTCCATGACTGTTCTATTATCCAACTGTTGAGCAGTAAACTTAAACAGAAATGAACGCCAAATGTGGAATCCTTCTCAGACAAAGTTAACAAAACAAGAAATTAAGTATGTAAAAGTCCTAATTTCAAGGAATGAAAAAGCTGTATTGTGCATTTAATCTTGAATTTCCTTTAAATAAGTATGTATATCATATATATATATATATATATATATATATATATAAAAGCTAACAATGGTGACAGATTATTTTTATTTAAAAAAAGAAGCAAGTATATATTTCCTTTAGCAAAGAAAGCAAGTATGCGAAATTACATATCACAAGCAGAAGAGAGAAAACTTCCCATCAGAGATAATGTGGAAATTTAAAGTTGATTTTGTTCAATGATTTCTGTAGAAATTGGTGTTTCATGGATTTTCTAACTTGATTTTTGCCATGAGAAGTGGATCAGAGTGGGAGGATATGAAGGGAACCCATCAGATCTGTAGAATGAATCATTTAATTCTTTACACTACACCTTTCCTTGTGAACTGTCAGAGGAGGGGAAATCCATCAAGTCCAGCAAGATTTTCTCTAAATAAACTGGCTTTGAAAGCCATTTTGAAGTGGTTTTCCAAACAGCATTGTCAGTTTCTAAAGGCCCTAAGAAGGGCCTAGGAACAGCTTATAGTGGCCTATAATTAAGTACATTTCATAATAAATGTATACACTTCTTAGGTATTGCAAGAAATGAAAATACACCATCTTATTCTCTCTGCCCTCCTCCTTCATTCTTTCCTCTTATAAATTAAGAAAAGCCAGGAGTTCTATTTTTTTTAATAACAATTGCAAAGGATGTCTAGCTAATTGGGAAAGAGAAATTATCAGAGAACATTCTCTTCACATTTAAAAAAGTGAACTTTGCTTAGTCAGGTAGCTATGCATGGGGAGATTTGCCCGTTCCTTTAATCACTCTTGGATTCAACTTCCAAAGGCTCCAGGGGGCAAGGACCTACTAGCAAGTGGGTGTCCCTTGGGGTTAAGCTGCCATTCAGATGGACATTTCCTTAGTTCAATGTGTGCCCAGGAAAGAAGAGGCAGTTAGAAGTGTCTGCCCAGCAGTGTCCCATGCCCTGGTCCCTGCACCTTTGAATCATGTAGATACATGAAGACAATTTTTGAGGACATGGGAGAAAAAAAGGGTTCCATGGATGTAGACAGGTCACAGGAAGAGAAATCTGACTGGAAGAAATGAGAATTAGGTAGCAGGAATGTGATATACATGTAGATCTATGAGCAGCAGCATGAGGTATGGGGTGCAAAGGGCCACAGGCAATAGCCTGTTCCCTGCCTTGCTTGTCTCTGAGCATGGCTGATTTTCTTGAGTTGTGCCTCTCTAAGGCTCGGTGTCTCTATTTGTGAAATGAGGATGTTAAGTGCACAAAGAATAGTTAGTAGAAAGTCTGGGATCGGTAATCTTGAGAAAGGAACTTAAGTTCTCTGAACCTCACTTTCTTCATCCTATAAGAGGGGAAAATATCTATTTTAAGTCGGGGACCAGGGGAGAGGATGAAGGGAGGGAAAGGGGAAGAACTGGGAATTGAAGTTGACCAACTTATGCTATGAGGTATGAATATAGCACAATTCATTCCAATTTTATACATAATGTACTAATTTTAAAAAATAAATAGAAGGAAGACCAACAGAATAGAGTAAGGGGACTGGAGGGCAGAGAGGGAAAAAGGAAGTACTGAGGACTGAAAAGGAGAAATAAATAATATATATGGAAAAATAAATATGCATTTTTGAATATGTCAAAATGAACCTATCATATATAATCATAATGCACTAATAAAAATATCTATCTTATATTCACTGTTGTGAGGACCGAATATAATAATGAAATCATTCAACATATTCCTGGTACATAATAATCAACAAATGAGAGTGGTGGTTATTAAAAACTACATTTTTAAAGGTACTTATAGAATTGAAATTGCATCATTGAATGATTCAATACACTGAGCAAGCATCTGGCAAGAAAAAACAAGACAAACCAAGCAAACTCATTGGGTAATAATATCATGTTGCAAATCTGATTGATTTTATTTCTTTGACAGTTGATTAGCAGGAGATGGGGTGGTGGAACAAATTATCTTTTCTTAGGCTTATAATTAACTAAAAAGAAATTATGGACCTGTAAAATCTTCATGTATATAGTTTATTGGGTAACATTATTAATAAGACTAGTTTTTCCAAAGCCAAATAAGAAAGCACACAAGCAGTGGTGTCACAAGCACATCTGACTTTCCTGACAATAGTGAAGAAGAGCTTTTTACTATGTGGTTGGAGAGAGACTGACTTCTGTTGAAGCATTTGATTTTTAAAATGTCACAGCAAGTCTACTGAAAAAGGTTAGCCCAAGCTTGGGTAGGAATAAGCTATAGTCTGAAAGAAAAAAATCATTGGGCTTTAAAAAAAAAAAAAAAGAAAGAAAAACAGTGCCAATATTTCCTTACTCTCTTCCTTCTTCCCTTCCTCCTGTCCTTGTATTCTGTTTCTCTTTTAGCTACAGAAATATCCAGTCACCACTCAGTTCAAACATACTGCCTTTTTGTATTAATTTTTATACTAGTGTTCTCAATAAATAATCTCTGAAAAGCATTTGTTACATGAGTACTATATTTGGACACCAAAATAGACAATGTGAAAATTTGAGAAGCACTAGAACAAGAAGAACCAGGAAACCTCACATTAAGATATCTTTATCCCTCTATACAGGTGACAGGGAAAATAGGAAATTTGCTTTTTATTATTGAAGAGCCTTTTAAAAGTCACATGGGAAGACAAGCACTGTACTGACCTTTTTGATTTCTTTTGGCTTTGGCCAAGAGAATGGAATTAATAAGTAAATCCAACCTTTTATAAACAACTGTTGTTGGAAGTTCTTTTCAGTGGGTTAAATAGTATAAAATTGTTGCTTGCTGAGCCATAGAGAGCAGGGAGAAAATAAAAATAATTATTACATAGCAGCATGTTGGGTAGAGTTTGAATAGACCTGATCTCAATGTCAGAATATGGCCTCAAAGGCTTGGTTTGATGGGGTTGCTTCTCTTAGAAGACAGATGATACATTAAGGCAAAATCAAGGATTCTTTACTCCTCAGGTTTTGGAAATGGACCAAATACTGCAGTTCTCACACCAACTTCCTTTAACCCTGACCTTGTACAAAGCAAAGGTCAACTTGCTTCCTCTGTGGTTGGAGATTTCCATTCACAAGTCTGCTTGTGGTTACTTTTCTGAATCCTGATTGAGGATTCAGAATTATCTAGTCATTGCATGGGTTCATTGTCTTCTCTTCAGAACACTCTTTTTTTCCTATCTTGTTTTAAATCCCGGGGTCATTAGGGTGGTGGAGGGCATTTCTTAAACACTTGACAACATGGTGGAAGTGAAGATCTGTTGTAAAATCTGAGGGATGTTCTTGGTATCCATGGCGATGAAGGACCTGCCAGCTGGTAAAGTTCTCTGGAGCCTGCCAGGAGAGGAAGGGAAAGAAAATCACCACTGCAAATTGAGGCTCCCCTTCCACCTCATGCCCTGGAAAATCACAGCATCCAAATGGGTTTAGGAAAGGAAGTTTTTACTTTCTAATGCCTTGCCTACTGCCTGCAATTGAATAACTCTCACTAAGCAATCAAAGGCCTGGAACAGCAAAAGGGAGAGACACAGTGAAAGCAGTGAACCACAAGAATGGTCTTTTCAGCGAGAAAAATCAGCAAATGTAGAAAGGAAAAAATTCCTTCCTTTCATGACTCTTATTTTCTGGTATTTTTATATTCCCTAGGGACCCAACTGGAATTAACTCACCTGAGTTCAGCAAATGTGTTGGCCTTATACTGTACTTCTAAATGCTTCTACTACCTTAGAAAATAGGCCTCTAAGTATGTTGCCAAACCAAATACTGAGTGGTTCTATTCCTGCCCACCCACTCTGCCTTTTCTTTTAGCTCCAGGTCACACAACTGGTAATGCAGCCAGGCTTATCCAACTGCTGCTTTGATAATACTTAGGTTATATAGGCTTATGATAATTTTTTAAAATACTAATATTTCACGGAACAAAAGGATATTTCTGAAGGCAATAAAACTATAAGACATAGTTTTATTCAAAAGAATGCCCCTCCTCATTGTGCCAACAAAGTTTGGTTTTAGAATGACATTTAATAAAAGTCACTCACCCTGTGTAGTAGCATACATTTGGCATGCCTGGTAAACCAGCAAATTCTGCAACACATCTTTTGCTAGTGGATGTTGAATGGTTTCCCTAGGAAACCTCAAGAGCATTATTGTGCTTTCTTAAGTATTCAGACAGGATCTGCTCACAAGAAATAGCCATTTTACCTCAACTGGTTTTTGCTATGTGCCTAACATTGGTCTGTGCTGAGGAAAACATGGCTAGAAAAGGCAAGGTTGCAATTTAAGGACAAGAAGGTTCTTCTAGAGGAAGCAAAGTGCTAATGCATAAAAGTGAGAAAAATGCACAATTATAATAATAAAGTGACTGTGATTACATAATATTAAGTCTGTTCTTAACCTTACTCAATAATCCTGCAGCAAGGCGAAGAGAATAGAAGATGTCAGCATGCAGAATGCTAAAACCTCTCCTAGTTTATAGATCTCTGTACCACAGAGCATGACAGGTTAAAGAGGAGGAATGGCAAAGTCAGGCCCTTTGGGCAGGATTTAAAAAAAAAAATAGATAACACCTGTGTTTTCTGTTTTCTTAAATATTTTAAATAGAGAAAAACCATGAGCTATTTCTATTTGTCATTCAAGAATATAAATATTAGTGTGTTTAAGTTATGAAAGTGTTTCCATATTTTCCTTTGTGATCATCCCCAATGGTGTTTATTCTTTGATCACAAATTCTCCAGTGAACATTCAGCATATTCAGTGTAGCATATAACTACATATGGTGTCTTACTTTGTTTCACTTGCTTTGTCTCCTCAGTAATGTTGGACACACACACATACAGATATATATGTATATATACACATTCATCTAGGCATATGTATCTGTATACTTATATATTCATATCACCTAAAAGATATTTCTATGGAGATACACACATGTATGTACATTTACATATGTATGTGTACATATAAAACATATAGACATATACATTTTATCTTATGCTGGGAAAATAGACGTTCACTATTTTGAATATAATTTGGGCACAAACTGATAAGACAATGTTGGGACCTTGATATAAGGTGCCAAATGTATAAGATATTATCTAACTTATTAATGGACAAACTAATTTGCTAATTATTTTGTTAGTTTAAACATAAACTGAAAAGTAATTAATTTAAAATTATGATTGCTTCTCTAAACATAAGCTAGAACCTCACACCTCCTCAGCAAGACTGCAAACTCCTTGAGGGTGGCCTTTCTAGATTCTATTTTTCCTCTATGTTCCCCTCTGCCCTTCACGATGCTCATCCCAAGAAACAGCATATGTCAGGCATTCATTGTCTCAATGACTGCCCTTTGCTGTGTCCTGGATGACACTTACCTGGTTGCTTGATCACCTAAAGATCCAATAAAAATGGCAAAAGCATTTACTTGAGGGTTACTTGTAAGTATTTGGGCAAACTTGGCAGGTTGTATTCCATATCGTGACAGATTTGCATCACTCAAGACTATGACAAAGTATTCGTCAGCCTCCTCATTGGCAATTTCCTTGATGGCATGTTCTGTTCCCTCTAACGTGTGGTCCCCACTCATGCAGAACTGAGAGTGGGCATGCATTGTCTAAAGACAGAGCACAAAAACCATGGGTAAAAAGTGTCTTTGAACAAACTTGATTTTTATTTGCTGATAGTGTGAATGCATAAAAACCAAGTTATTACAAGTCATTAACAAGTTTCTGAGTGAGTTCTATTTAACTTGTACATCAGAGTGACGATAGTATACAGTGTTATATCTATTTGGTAGACTTTTTTTAGAAACAAGGAAATGTTCCAAATTACCACAGTTGACACATACTTTTAAAATTCAAGCTTCCATTTAAAATGAGAAAATTTAAGAAAGTTTAAAAATTGATATCACACAGGAGAAAAAATAAGGAATGGACTGAATTTCACATAAAGTTAAACTGTAGACGTATAACACCGTACTCACATCAGTAGTGGTAGAGGAAATTTGTTTTAAAATCATGATGTGCATACTTCTATTGCAGATTGATGTATGTGAAATTGAATTTATCATTAGAAGTATAAGTTAGTAGTCTAAAAGGGATTATTCTTTTCCTTCTACTGAACATGTAGGATATGCAAGGGCAGGTTCCATAATCTCAGTGCAATTTCAATCCAATACTGGGTACTGTAAAAATATGCATAGAGCAAAATTTCAATTTGGATGGTAGAGAAAAGGATTTGAGGCAATGACAGATATTTTCTCTGTGTAAAGATTGAATGTTTGTGAAACAGTCTTTTTCTTTGCTATATCTACTACTTCTTAAATGAATCATTTTAGTCTTTACCTAATTGGATAGAAATTTTCACAATATGGAGGTAATTGAACGTATTTACCTTTAGAATTTCTAGTCTTTGCTTATTGTCCTTGGGGATTTTGTTAACTGAAACTAGGTTAATGTTGTAGTCATCTCCAGAGTGTCCAGCGATGTCATACTATGCAAGAGAATCAGAGAATTAGAAACCTCTGGCCACCAAAGAACTACCACTGGGTCTCTGGATTTCCATCTCTCTGGACTATGATACACTAAAGTTGCTCAATATTTGGCCATAAAGTAATATGGAGGGGCAGATGTGTGTTTATCAACAGTTTAAAGGCAAACAGATTCTAGGTTTTCCTTTTGGACCTACTTTCTATGATTTTTTCTTTCTGCTGGAGGTGTAAAGTATGATGAAAGTTTCAGGGGCTTCCCTGAATTTCATTCATAATTTTCAGGGGAGATTTTTTTTTAATCTCTCTAACTCTTCTCTCTCTCTCTCTCTCTCTCTCTCTCTCTCACACACACACACACACACACACACAACACACAGAAACAAAGATGGGCAGAATTCTAAGGTGTTCCTCAAGATATCAGGCCTCAGTGTACTTGCTCTTTATTACCTTTCTGTAAACATGGGCAGGATCTGTAAATACAATGGGAAATCACTCATGACATTAACTTACGTGGCAACATGGATTTGGCAGATGTCATCAAGTTTACTTGCTTTGAGTTAATTAACAGGGGGATTATAAGGGTGGGCCTAACCTAATCATCTGAATTACTGAGTGCAGTGTTAGGGATTGAACCTAGGGTCTCACACATGCCACAAAAATGTTCCACCACTGAGCAGCCTCCATAACCCTAAGTGAGCCTTTAAAAGCACTGCTTTTTTTTCCCTGGTTGGTAGTAGAAGACAGGTTTGAAGTGTGAGAGGGATTTGATACAACAGAGTTGTCTATGGCTGAGAACCAGCAGGAAAACCATGAGGAATTGAATTCTGCCAATGAGCTAAGTTTGCAAGCTTCCTTTCCCAGAACCCCCAGGTAAGAACACAGCTCAACTGACACCCTGATTTCAGCCTTATAAGACCCTAAGCTGATCCACATTTGGGCCTTTCTAGACTTAATATCTATAGAACTATGACTATTTTAATGAATAGGTATTGTAACCTGCTATGTTTGTAGTAATCTCTTATCCAGCAATAGAAAACTAACACATACAGTTTCCTTCTCTTCACAAAAGTGAAACATATGCATTGTAGAAATTACAGGGAAGTATAAAAAAAGATTCTAGATTTTCATTTTGGATCTACTTTCTGTGGATACAAATTACTCATAATCCCATTAAAGACACTCTGATAATATTTTTTTGAAGAAGCTCTTAGACTTTTATTTCCTTTTAATGCATGTGTGAGAGGTTGCATGTTTGCATAAAACATATCTGCATCAATATAATCTTTCACTAAAATGGATAATGTTGAGCCTGTGATTGATCTGCTTTTCTACTTAACTGTTTATGACATGTATTTTTTTTTAGTTCTGGGAGTACTTTTCAAGTTCCCATCCTCTATGTACACAAGAAGGTTCTATTGAGAAAAGGCTGGCACTGTGAGTCAGGTGCAGCATGTTTACAGAATCTGGAATGAAGTTTGAGCCGAGGGTGTTCCCTCCAACTGCTGAGTTTGCTTCCAAATCCCTCTCCCATCTCCCTCAAAGCATTTTTGTGATGCTGATATGAGGGGGTATCTGGGTACTTGGGCAACTGGGACATCTGCAAAGAAAATCCCAAGTGTAGGTCTAGGGTAAAAGACTTTTCAGAATTTTATGGGAGAATATTATTAAGGGTCACTAATATCCACCAACACATCATTGGTCATATCTCATTCATCTTTGCATTTCTAGTATCTATGAGAGTGCCTAGCATGTTTATTGCCCCAATATTGTAAGAGTTTGCAATCAAGTTGGGACAATAAGCAGCTTTCCTTCTATGTGTGGACTATATTCTTTTACAAATAAACTGCTTGGAAGTTGGAATGTATTTTTCTCTCTAGAAATCATGTGAGAAATAGTGGCTAGCTCAATCTGGTAGACAAAATGCAATCCATAATATAACTGAAGCCATCATATTAAAAATGAAAAATGTGCAAAAATTCCTGTTGAAATTATTACTATATGAAAATGAGAAGTCAGAAGGTAGGGAATTATCAAGGGAAGATGAGTTCTACCTTAGATGTGCTGAAATTGTACACTCTGGGAGAGATACGACTGGAGATGAATCTAGCAGTTATTCTTATGAGGGGCACAGAAAGGGAGAGCCATACAGGATGTCCAGATCTTTAAAAGCTATAAAGTTGATTACAAATTATTAAATAAAATTTGTTCTTGTCTTCTACTTTGATAAATATACATTATAATAAGCTTGTGCTAGAAAAGGGTAGTATGGATAGTACTCTGGCCACCGCCCCACCCCCCAGACCTTAGAGTGCTCACACCATTGGTGCGTGCCCTAGGAATCCATGCAGGAGTTGGAAGCAGCACTGGGGCTATTTGATCAGGACAGTAGGAGGTCCTGGGTATGAGAAGCACGATCTGGAAATAAGGTCTAAGTGGACCTGCTTCCTTAGCTCCAGGGACACTTCACTTTTGGGAGGGGTACAGTCAGAGGATGGCCAAAGTGGGGCAGAAGACTGGAAGATTATTCTATGCCTGGTTTTAGTTTGCTTTTGTTTTTAACACAAAGGATAGAATAAATGAACCGTGAAGGAAGTTTACCAAGAACATTCTGGCAGGTCAAGGATTCTAGACATGACTCTGGCCTTAACAAGCTTTTTGGCCTACAGCAAGATGCTTAACCTCTCCAAAACTTCTTTTCTACCTTGTAAGTAATGTTGGCTTGGATGATCTCTCACTTGTATGCTTGTAAATCACTTGACCTCTCTGAAGAACAGAGATAATCTGTTTTACTACTTCCCAGGGTCATTAAAGGGTAGGACAATACATTTAGGACTGCACTGTTCAACATCTATATAGTTCTTCACAGTGTCTGAAGCACTGTAATATATCGTCTCTCATTTTGATTCTCTTCATAACTTTCGTGTAGGTGGTACCCCCATTTCACAAATGAAGAAATGATGCTTGGTGGGACTAACAGACTTTTTAGGGACATAGATTTAGAACTGGTAGAGGTTGGGGAGCCAAACTCCTATGTTCTTACTCTACACCCAGTGTTTTTGCTCTAGAGAAATCATCATTCCCCTAGTTACCCTTCCATCTATACTTATACTTTTATTTTTAATAAAGAAAGAGGGACATTGAGAGACAGAGAGAAAGAAAAAATCAATTTTTTATTTAGTTTTTTCATGTGGCTTTTGTTGCTCCGACATTTTGTTGTGTACGTGGTGCTGGGGTACAAACCAACGTCCTCGCACACCACAGGCAAGTGCTGTAACTGCTGAGCCACCACTCCAGCCTATTTAAGCTTTTTGCATTATTGGCCTGGCCAGTATTTTTACATCAACAATTGAGTCAATTGTGAATGCTTCATGTTGTGGGAATTCAAAAAGGACTGTATACCCTTCTTTGGTTCTATCTTTGTGTACAAATGAAATCACTTTGTGGGAGTTAACCCAGACTTTCTGACCAAGAGATGTTTGCTAAAACTTGCCTATTTTACCTCCTTTGGATGGTGGAATGCTGAAAGTAGGAGAAAAGAGATATATAAATGGTACACTTGCTTCTAAATTGCAGTTTTTAAAAACTATCAATTGGGCAGAAATAAAATGCTTGCAAGAAATAGGGAGAAAACAACCAAAAGTCCTGAAGTAGTGTTAGACATCCTGGTTTTCACAGGCCAGCTATGACCCAGGGCAAAGTGCTTAACCTCTTTGAATCTTAATTTTTCTCATCATCATACAAGAGAGGTTGATGAAGATGATTTCCATAGTCATTTCTATCAATGAAAATTCAATGGTATCAATGATACACTCAAGAAATGGGATGAGGGGGCTGGTGCGGTGGCTCGGCGATTATGGCACTTGCCCAGTATGCACAAACACACAGGTTCAAACCCCAGAACCCACGTACACAAATGTCAGAGCAATGAAGGCCATGTGAAATATTCAGTAAAAATTGATTCTCTGTGTGTCTCTCTCTCACTGTCCTTCTCTCTTTAAAAAAGAAAGAAAGAAAGAAAGGAAGGAGGAAAAGCTCATTCTACGCAAGCTTTGTTTTCACCTGTCAAGGGAAGGAGGAATGAATCATCCATATAACCAAGGATCTATGACACCTTTTCCAAAAAGAAAGCCCTCAGGAGTTATAATTCAGCATGGGTACTTGAATAGTTGTTTTCTTTCTTTCTTTCTTTTTTCTTTGAGAGAGAGAGAGAGAGAATGAATCTATTTATATTTTCATCTGGCCTTAGTTTCTCTGACACAGTTGTGTGAAGTTTAAACCTGGGTCCTTGTGCATGCCAGGCAAGTGCTCCAACCACTCTGCAACCACTCCAGCCCCTGAATAGTGGTTTTTCTACCTATTTTTTCCTTTACTTTTTTTTTTAGCAGTGGAATCCTTCCTTCAAATAAAACACTGCACAAAAATCTACTTTATGAAACATCATGCAGTATTAATATAAGTTGAAGGGTTTTGGTTGAACTGAGGTGGAGGAGATAGGGTAGAAGTGCTTCCCACCCCTCTGATCCCATTCTATGGTCCCTTGTTATACTGTTAGAAAACTATTGCCCTAGAATATGATTTATACGCCTTTATAGAAATAGTATTTTGAGGTCCATTTTTTTCTTTTTTTCAAAGCCCAATTTCTTTTTTTTTTTTTTAAATAAAAGCCCAATTTTTTATGACAAAGTAAATCTGGTCTCTGGTGCAGTAAGTATTATATGGAAAAATAGTTCCAACTTTTGGTGTTATTGTGTACTTTGAAGAAAAAATTAAATTATGAAGAGCTTTTGAAAAAGAGGTCCAAAAAAGGAAGTGAAAAAATCTCTAGTGGCTTGGGGAAATCCTGAGGAACAAATTAGAATTAAAGGTAAGGAGTAAACACAATAACTTTACTAAAATAAAATGTTTCATATAAGCATTAATATTCTACCATTAACCACAGTGTTTAAGTGTTCTAGGAATATTAAAAATTATGCTGATTATAGCAAATAATGTTGCTCTTGTTTAAAGTGATCTTACTGTGAACACTATCCCTGGAAATAACCAAATTTTTAAAAACTCCAAATGGCTTAGAGATGTGTCTTGCCATTGAATTGTTTCTCCTCCTAAATAATTCTTGGCATAGTGGAGCTATGTGGAGTGAAATGTGGAAGCAGACTCCAAATGAGGCCACTGAAGCTGGACAGTAATGACCCATAGTGCAGCAGCTGAACCCAAGCCAAAGAAAACAGGAGATGCCAAGAGAGATGGGAAGACTCTACAGCACCATACCAGGTCAGTGACTTCTGAAGGTTTCAAGAAAATATGTACTAGACACCTTTACTAGCGAAGGACAACTGCAGAAGACAACATTAAGAACCATCTTAAACTCAGATCACACTGCTGAATTCCTAATGATGATACATTTGATGCAATCCTGGACTGAAGAATATAAATTTTTCATGAGGAGCTCCTCAGGCTGTCATCAGTTCATACATCACTTTGTATTAAATAAATTTTCATTTGTTTTTCCTAGTTCTTATACTTCTTTCAAAAATGAGAAAGTGAAAATACAGAGAGGTTAAATGAAATGAATATGATCACATAAGTATAAAAAACACAGTACATGGAACATAGCCACTTGATATATGAACACTGACTGTCTCTGAGAAGAGACCAAAAATCCCACTTACAGTGGTCATTGTTAGAGAGGCAAACTTGGAACTGAGAGAGGTAGACAGGGACTTACTCTTCACTCTTGCTACTTTTCTTCCTTTTTATATTTTATACTATGTGTACGCCTTACTTATGCTCCCCAACATTTAATTACATAAAGCTCTCACAGAGTGCAAGTGGGTCCAACCTATCTCCCTCCTGTCTTCTATAGAGGAGACCTAAGGAGGCCTACCAGAGACTGGCTGGCCTATGGTCACTCAAATCAAAGACATGTGGTAGGGCGGTAGGAAGATGATACAAAGTTTCCAATGTACGGTAGGAAGATGATACAAAGTCTCCAATGTGACAATGTGGAGTGAAGGTCTGTCAGGAGCTCTAGAAATAGCAGTGATGTTGGGGAAAGTTAAAATCCATAGGTTTAAATCCATAGGTGGGATATACAGCTATTTATGCTAATAAGATGGATTTTTGGCCATCCATTGATCATCTGTGGTCTAATTGATTTAGCAAATCAAGCTCCACTAAATACTAGAAAACATTTTAAAACATTATTATGTTTTAAAGTAATTTTTATATTCTCTCTTGACCCACAAAACATGAATAAATAAAAAATAAAAATCAAGATAACCTTACATCTGAGGTGAGGAAAGGTCAAGGCAAGAGAAAAGCTAAATACCAGTGTTCAAGACATAAGACAAAATAAATTGGTCATAGCTGGACTTTAACTTCAGCTGAGCTTCCTGGCAACTAGGACAAAGAGGGAATCTTGAACAGTTCCATGGTTTTCACAACTACACAGTCCAGTTTTTCAAGGGAAACACAGCTACTCTGCATGGCAAAATCCCTGTCTTATTTGTGCTTGTGTCCTGTACTTGCGCAAGGCCTAGCAACCCACAGCATTCACTGTGTAAAGCTCCCTGCCAATCCTAAAATGACTTTCGCTTGCAGAACCTTCTTCATATAAGGGACCCTGGAGATTCAATGAGTAGGTTGCTTAATAATAAGCCTAATGAAAATGAAGTGATGGGTTTTATCCATCTGTTTCTAGCTGTACGCAAAATAACCCAGAGCCATGACTCAGGGAAGCAACCTTGTGGTGCAGGTGGGATGTCAAGCTAAACAGTGAATGAACTAATATTTACTGTTTCCCAGGAATGTTTGATCCAGATCTAGAATATCTAATGGATAGACTGCATGTCTGTTATATATCTCTACATATACCATTTCTCTCTACTGCATTTTATAACTATAGAGCATGTGATAACCATGGTAACACAAGGTTATTGCTCTGCAAGGGCCAAAGGAGTAGGTACTCTCCATGGTTGATGAAGAGCAGATGAGTACACTCACGTCAGGGAGTAACCCAGCAGTATGGGGGAATCCTTCTGCCATTCTCAGACCTCTGTAATGGAGGGTGTGCAGCTAACTCAGCAAGAGCAAAATAGAAATAGCTTAAATGGGAGACTGCTTTTCTGCCAGGATGGTCTTCACTGTTAGCTGGGGAGGTATTGATTTCTGTAAAATCTTTGCCCATGTAAAAAAGGACAGTGATGCTGAGAACAGCGTGCTCTGAGAGTGGGCTCAAAATTTGGAAGGCTGTCTGACTGGTGATGGGTCAATGGTGGGTGGGTATGGGTGTTAGGATGGGACAAGAGGCTCTGTTAAGTATGGCAACAGATTCTGGTATTTCTAAGCAGCTGTTCTTTTTTCTCAATATTATGGTTAATGTTATCCAATGGTGTACTTTCTTTAGTAGTAATAAGAAGTAAACAGTCCTTTAAATTATGATCTCATTAGAGCTGATGAAACATATATTATACTTTTTCTGCACTAGCAAATGAGCTAATAGAGAGGATGGAGATTTCTGTCTACTCTGGATGAAGTCTCCATTCACCTATCCCTCATCATACCCTAACTCAGGATTTACCCTGAGCAGATGTGGTCAACACCACCACTCATCATCCTTAGTTTATGTCATTACCTTGAACTTCTCCTCATAGTTCTCAAAGGCTTCCATGACCATACACACAGCCTCCATTGAGCGCTCAAGCCTGCCATCCACACCGTTGAAGCGATACATGCTGCCAGACACATCCACCACAAGGCGCAGACGTTTGGGTTTCTGTTGTGGACTACCTACCTAAGGGAGGGAACGACAGAAAGAGCTTGTGAAACAGAAAGTCATCAGTGGCTGCAGTCCTGGGAATCTCACACAGGTCAGTCATAAGGTGGGCAGATCAGCCACAGCCTGGTCCCTACAGAAGCTTGTCCTGACAGGTGGAAAGATGCCTGTGGACTGTTTCAGTAAATGCAATTGCATATGGTAATTAGGACCATATGGGAAAGATTTTCCTTGCAAGGACCAATCTAGTCTTGTAAAGTTGCCTTATGAAGACTGGTACCTTAAAAATAAAATGATATTTTGAAAAGAAAAATCTGGACAGATACAAACGTCAACTGTTATTTTCACTCCATGCCTCAAAGTCAGTAATTCTAGCAAAAGTCTGTGTTACTTTGGAGGAAAGTCCACATCAATTTTACTTGTACATGTTATGAAGTTACTTGAAAACCATTTCTCACACAGGGGTCGAGGAAAATATTCTTCAAATGTCTCTAGTAAGCTTTCAAATTTCCTTAAAGTTACTAACTACAATTTCCCCCCTTAGCTTTTAAAGCATGAAAGTGGCATTGAACTGATATCTAGAAGCAACTACCAATTAAATGTGAAACTTGTGAGATCCAGTTTGATTTTGGACAACTACATTTTCCAATGTGTAGAATTAAAAAAAAAAAAAGGTTGTCAGTTGTTTTGTTTTGTTTTTCATATCACAGATGGAACCCAGAGGTATCTAACCACTGAGCTACATCCCCAGCCCATTTTATTGTTTATTTTGAGACAAGGTCTTGCAAAGTGCTTAGGGCATCACTAAGTTGTTGAGGCTGGCTTTGAACTTGAGATCCTCCTGCCTCAGGCTCCCAAGCCACTGGGATTATAGGCATACATCATCACCATGGCTGGCAAGCTTGTCAGTTTTGCTAACAACAAAGAAACAAATAAAAATACAGATTATTCCATCATTATAAACTTGTTGACATGCATAAAAACTAATGATACAGCCAGTAATTTCAAGAAAATATTATGATGGATACAGGATAACGGTTTGAAGAAAATTCAATGTATTTCTTTAAAACTTTTGAGTTTGCCCAAGTTAACAACAGTGCCACACATGCTTCCAATGATGTATCCAAACATATTTCTTGACCACAATGAGTTGGTAAAGGATACAGTTGTTGGCTCATTCCAATGACACAGAAATAAGAACTCCCCCAATTACCACAAGATCCGCTCTGACAAAACATTTAAGTAGAGTGACTCTCCCTGCCCCCTCCAGTCACTGCTCCTCCAGCTCTCAGTGTGAACTCAGAAAATCTGGTTATTTAGGGTTAATAGGCAATCAAGAGACTCAATATTTCACTCTCTTGCCATTATATGGCAAAAAATTTGAAAATTCTGGCTAACTAAAACTTTATTTAACAATTAGAGTTAAACTAGAATTCCTTATCCCCTAAAATTTTCTTAAATCTCAGGATGGACACAGATCTTTAAAGGTACAGAAGAGAAAACCACCAAGATGGCACTCTTGCTGTAGCTTGAGGAATACTCTAGGATTCATAGACAACAGGGTACCCTCAGTGTTCCAGGAGTCTATCTGTAGGCCACCTGGGCAGCTGTCTTGGCTACTGGCTTCCAGAGGGTGTCTGCTGATGGGAGGCACTGGCAGATCAGAGTCAGAGGCTAGGGTATTTGTCCCCTCAGCATTTCCTCTGCTATTGCCCAGCAGTTGGTTCTACCTCCATCAAAGGCCACACAGTTTAATGAACTACCTTCTCCAGGTTCCAGAACTTGAGACATCAGGGCAGAGTTAGATCCTTGCTATTTATTGTCAGCCTGGATTATCACAATGAATCTTGGTTTCTTAACTCCACCCTTATCTTTGTAAATACTCTCTGTATTTATTGACTGTTACTTAAATTAATCTATGTGTTTCTTGCTAAGACTTTAACCTGTACAATGAATAGTACAATATTTATGTTTTTCTCCTCTTCTTCATCATCATCATCTATCTTTTTTTTTTAAACCTATTGTTTCCATGGTTGTCACATTCAGGGTTTATGGTGTTCTGACACCATATAAAAACCGGGTTTCTAGAAACAAGGTCAAACTATGCAAATCTTAAGCTACTTACTTGTGGCTCCAGCTCACCCCGACGTTTGTAGATGGCTTTTTCTCCAGTCAACCCATCAATGATCTTGGCATCATCTAGCTCCCCAGTAGCTTGATGTCTTAGCCACTGCCTTTCTTTACCTTTAGCCTATGACACATAAACACAATCATACAAGTCTTTATTTTCATGAGTTCTGCAGGGACTTTGACATACTTTGCACATGAAGAACAGGAAGTATACAAGGGAACTTTTCAATATGTGATGGTTCTGCACGAATACAGTTGCAGAAATGGACTAGTATTTGCTCTGCTGACAAAGAAATGCCCTTTGTGTGGATTTTGTCAGTTTTAATTGTTTTAACACATGGAAAAATGAAACAAACTTACTTGAAGGGTATATGAACAGGAAGATAGTATGAAAATGAACCCTTGGAGAAAGTTTAATATCTAAAAATGTAATGGAAATGTATTTCTTGTAGATTTTGTTTCAGTGCTTCTAGAAAATGTATTGTATACCAAAATCAGCTTGAACTTGTTAACCATTATCTGCAAACCCATGGAAAATGTGATCTTCACAAGTCTTCTTTTTGGAAAAGAATTTGCTAACTCAATTTCTCTTTGTCCTAGTGTGCAAATGGAAATAGCTGGAAACAACAGTATGTGAACATTTTGTATCCTACATGTCTTTATCTACCATTACTTTTATAAGGTATCTTCACATAATACTTTTCCCAAAAACTTGCATCTAGGTAAGGTTGACTCAGGAGAGTTAAATAATTAAGAAGTATAATATCCCAATAAAGCCAAGTGTTTATTACAGCTCATGACTATATTTACACTAAGAAGTGGGAAGAACAGCTAAAACATTTTTATGAACATGAACAATATTATAAGATATATTGTTTCTAGAAACATCAAGATATTGGAGGAAACTGGAATTGTAATTACAAATTTATCAATTTATAGTTCCTCTGGTAAGATTATGGAATCTAAATTCATATTTATAACAATTTTTATATACATTTTAAAAATCACAAAAATTACTTAATGTGTAGTCATTGCAACAGTGAAGGCATAACTGGTTAATAAAACTGTGTAGCAGATGGGAGGACTTCAGGGTCATTAACTTCTGAACATATCTATGAAACTTAAAAAATCAATGTTTAATGACAACAGTTGCACATCTGTTTACCAAACATGTCATACAATTTTATTCTGATAACATTCCCATATTTCTCTTAAATCAAGCTCAAGAATTCAACTTTCATACCATTTTAACGGCAGTTGACCACTGCTACCAAGTTCTCTTTACTTTCTTGACTGCTTATTTTCCCAGTTGACAATTCTGTGGGAGTCTGTCCTCATCAATAAGAGGTATTAGAAGACAGAGCTCTGCAGCTTGGCACCTCCAAGAGTCACAGAATGTCAGCATTCTGAAAGGTACCCAAATGGTCATCCACAATGATGTTTCTGGGCATAAATTATGTTGGAAGCCTGAGGAATTATCTACTGCAGACCCCAGGAATGACAAGAAAGAATAGACAGGAATTGAATCCCAATCACTGTTATGGGGAAAGGGCCTGAGAAAGATGGCAGTGTAATTAAGGTTGAAAGAGTAGAAAGGATTCTAGAAGCTTGTGCTTACCACATCTTCCTACCACCTTTAACTTTGCATTTTTCCAAGTTTCATATGACAGCAGCTTTGCTCCAGTATGCTCACTTCCATGTGAGATCATGGGGCTCTTATCAAGAAAGGGCATCTGGAAAGATGTACTTCCAAGACATACCTGGTACAATGGTTCCAGGAACTGAGTGCCCAGCATAATTAAAATCTTAGGCTGGTGACCTAGGATTTTCTCTTTCTTTACTATATATTCATATTAATATATCTTAATTCTTATATGGTAATTTTTTAAAAAGATCATTATCCATACTACACAAATACTCTTAAAATTGAACCAAAAAAAAAGATTAAAAATGGGCAAAAGAGAAGGGTACCTCATTACAAAAGATATACTGATGGTAAATGTGCATATGAAAAGATGTTCAACATATGCTTAATGGCAAATTAAAACAATTATGAGATATCATCCTATACCTATTAGAATGATCAGAATCCAAAACTTTGACAATACCAAATGCTGTTGATGCAGAGCAAAAGGAACTCTCACTGCATATGGAAATGCAAAATTGTGCAGCCATTTGGGAAGACTGCTTGGCAGCTTCTTACAAAACTAAACACACTCATCATATAATCCACCAAATGCATGTCTCAGTATTTACACAAATGAGTTGAAAACTTATGTCAACACAAAAATCTGCCCACGATATTTATGTCAATTGTATGTATAACTCCGAAACTTGGAAGCAACCAATGTCTTCAAATAGGAAATGGATAAACTGTGATACATTCAGACAACAGAATACTATTCAGTCCTAAAACAAAATGAACTATCAAATACATTTAAAAAGATCTCACTGTAATAAAGTGATCTGAAACAATTATAGTTTGCTACTTTAGATATTCTTGTACGTGACTAACCAATAGTAGGGCATATATCATTTACCAGGAGAATCAGTGTTTATTATATTCTCTTTAGTAGGTTTGTGAGAAAGAAATCTATTGGTTAGCTCTAGTTAGCATTTAAGGCTAATTTATTATGTGACAACTCTACAAGACCACAAAGTCAATAAATGTTAACTCCTTGTGTGAGGTTTGTGAAATCCTACCCAGAATTAGAATCCAGAAGTTGCAGCAAGAGTGTAATGGCACAAGAAGGGAATTCCAGGTGACATGGATCTGGGGCACTAGGGGAAGAAGCACAGTGATGAAAAGAAACAGAGCCATGACCCAGTGGAAGTTTATTACACAATGAGTCCAACAGCACTGTGGAATTTTTCTTTTGGTATTCATACTAATAACTAATGCTTTGACAAAATAATAAAAGGGCTTCTTGTTTAGGACACATATTCCTATTGCTGTCCTTGGAAAAGGGGTTACAGAATTAATTCAAAATATTTTCCTCTTAGAATATTACAATTGCTCTCTCTCCATTCATCATCATGTAAGAATACAGAGATTTTAGGTCTTCATTTCCTTATGCTGCTGTTGCCTCCTTTCCCATCATGAAGAACTCTAGCATGAATACTCCCATTTTGTATGCCCATAAAATAAAATGACAGTAAAATTTTCAATGTGAGTGAAAAAAAGTAATATACTTTTCCAAATACATCTGCTACCTTTTCTTGCCCTTTCTTCCTGTCCCTTACTCTTCTTCTTCCCATTCTTCTTCTGTCAACTTTTAAAATTCAAGTATGACATACCTTTCATATAGTTCAGAAATCCTAAGAGCAGATCTCAATGAACTGTTTTGCAGTGAAGACACCATTTAACCACCTATACTTCTGAAGCCTCCCCGTGCCATGTTCTGGGTTTTACTGTCCCTCTGCAAAGGTAATACCAATTCTGATCTCTAATATCATTGATCAAGTTCACCTGTTTTGAGCTTTATAAAAACGGAATAAAGAGTATATACTCTTATCTCTGGCTTCTGTGGCTCAAAAATATCCCTGTAAGGGTTATCCATATCCTATGTAGTAGTACTTTATTCTCTCTCAGGATAACAGTATTCCATTGTATGACTTGCATAATTTATTCCATCTACAATTCCATCTACAATTCTATTGTATTTCTGTTGGGCTATCATGAATAATACAAACATAAATATTCTTGAACATGTTTTCTAAAAAAGATACATGTGCCTTTTGTTGAGTGAAAGCTCTGGGTCACAAGGGTATGGATATATTCAGCTTTAATAGATACTGCTCATTAAGTTTTCCAAAGTGGTTTTTCTTATTTACCTGCCCATGAACAGTGTATGAGAGTTGCATATACTTATATTCTCACCATTACATAATATTGATAGTTTTATTTTTAGACATTCTGGTGGGTATACAGTATACACCCTTTATTTTAATTTTTGTGAAAAATGAATTACTTTTTGTCATGCTTGTCACTGATTCTTTCAGGAAAGAAAATCTGGTTTTTCAGGAAAGAAAATCTGGTTTTTGTTTTTCCTCCATTTAGTTGTATATATTTTGCTGAGATTTGAACCTGTAGGTCCTTACACATACCAGGCAAGCATTCTACCACTGAGTTAACTCTCCAGCCCCAGAAAATATCACTTTGAGAAGTGAAAGTATGCCTCAGCCCTTTTATTTGGAGCTATTAGGCACAGAGACATTTTTATAACAGTAGCAGTGTTCATTAGTTCTCAAGTATATAAGATGCAGATACATTAGGGAAGAAAATTAAATTTCTATCCTCTAGGCAGTCCACTAATATTTAGAAATTCAAATCAGGCAGAATGGATGCTCTTAAGGGCCATTGGCTGGAGGTGGGGAGCTCTTTAAAAAGTTGTTGAGGGCAGAACAGAAATATTTATTGCTTTGAACAGTATATTCAAACCCTTCTATATTGCATCAAATTCACTAAGATACCTCTAAAAATATCAAATTCCAATCATATTTTTAAATACATACTTTTACTTATAGCAAGGGGCCAAGCATGTTTTTTTTATTATTATGTAATCCTAGGGATAAAGCAAAGTATCTTTGTAAAATTGGTTATTTTGTATTATGTATTAAATTCATAATAGTTAGAATTCATTATATATAAAACTAGGTTATACTACTAAAAAGTCTTTATGGTTCTTCTAAAAAAAGAAATATAGTTTTATTGCTTTCACATAAAGAATATTCAGAATAACTGATACAGGCAGAGAATGATGTATTCTGGTTAATTCAATTTTGCAGAACTCTAGATTAACACACACACTTATACACACACATATTCATAGCATGGAGGATATAATAATGAATAAAACTGATTGAAATCAATTATCTTTTGGTTTGTGATACTGTGTTGTGATTTTTTTAAATTTTTATTTGATAAACATGGTCTTATAATTAGGAGGAGTACATCATCAAACAATCAAGAACAAAAGTGTAATGACAGAACAAGCCAATACTGCTGCCAGACCATGGTTTCCCCACTTTGGGTTCCCCATAGTTCCATGTTTCACTCTACTTAAGCCACAAGTTAACTGGACTTCTCCTGGAAGTCGGAGGTTCCCCTCAGATTAGATTCCCCTCTACTACCTCCCTCTGGTCTCCTTGATGTCCTTCCTGTTCCCCTTCCCTCCACCCTGCTCCCTTCCCTACGTCCCCCCAGGAACCTAGGCAAGTTTCCCCATGATCGTGTAAAAATTTATACATGTTGAGGTAATTGTTAGGTTAGCCATCTATCATACTGTTTTTACTTGAATTCTAGCTTCCACAGATGAGAGAAAACATTCGGCCCTTGAGTCTCTGAGTTTGGGATACTTCACTTAGCAAAATTTTTTCCATCTCCATCCATTTGGCATCAAATGCCACAATATCATTTTCTCTAATAGCTGAGTAGTACTCCATTGTATATATGTACCAAAGCTTTTGGAGCCACTCATCAAGTGAGTGGCATCTGGGTTGGTTCCATAATTTATCTGTAGTAAACTGAGCTGCTATAAACCTTGATGAAGCTGTTATCTCTATAGTAGGCCCAATCTTGCTCTTTTGGGAAGATACCCAGGAGTGGGATAGCTGGGTCAAAAGGTGGTTCCAGCCCTAATTTTTTGAGGAGTCTCCACACTGCTTTCCAGAGTGGCTGTACCAGTTTGCATTCCCACCAGCAATGTAACAGTGTTCCTCTTTTCCCATAGCCCCTCCATCACCTGTCATTGTTTGTATTCTTCATTTTTGCCACTCTGACCAGAGTTAGGTGGAATCTCAGTGAAGTTTTGATTTGCATTTCTCTTATTGCCAGAGATATCTTATGATTTTAGCACTGAAACCATTTGGATTAATGTGAAGTATTAACTTATTTGGGTTCTGGTTAAGCAAAACTTCTCTACAATTAAGATAATTTTCTATTATTCTTTCCAAGGAGATTGAAAGATTTCAAAGGAGATTGTTTATCTTCTTACAAAGATAAACATTCTGTAGAATAAAGCATGGAGAAGATCATCCATAAGTATTTTTTTTCCCTCCAAATCCTATAGGCATTCTTCTAGTATCATCTGGCATTCAGTGTTTTAGGAACAACTAATGTAAGGCTGATTTTTCTTTCCTTGACAATAGTTTGTTTTCATCCCCTCATGTGCTTTAAAGATGTTCTTTATTTCTGAAATGCTAAAACTGCGTGAATCCATGGTGTGGTTCTTTTCTTTTAATTTTGCTTGGTACTCAGTAATATTCTTTTGATCCATGAAATTAGGCCTTCCTTTAGCACAGTACAGTTTGGTTATTACTTTAATTATTGCAGATGTGTCTATGAACTGTCCTTTGGAGATATCAGTTATTCATTCACAAGTGTTCCCTGCACACTTACCATACTTACTTATTGGAACAGCTCAATAAGTAAGTTATTAGGATGACATGGCTCTGTATATTCACTCTTTAGTCACTGATTTTATTGATTAGGTTTCTTATGGTTTTTAATTTTTTATTTATGATTTGATTTCTGGCTTCCACCTCCCTCTTCTCTGCAACCTTTCCATCCTTGGCCATGCCACTTCCAGAAGAAGACAGAACGATACCACTTCTTTGCTCAGGCACCTTCCTGGCTCCTCCCTATTACAGTCTACGTCAGCCTGAGTGAGGATTCATGTTCTTTCTACTTTCTCTCCCACTAATTTTTATTCCCAAACCCATCTCCAAACTCTGAATGTTAATCATTCTAGATTATTTGCCATTTTCCAAGCAGCCTGATACTCAAGTCTTTCCCCTTTTCAGAGGTCTCTTCCATCTATAATATTGTTTTACTAACTACTTTCGGGCTGCAAACACTAGTGACTGTTCAATGATGCAGTAAGGAAAAGAAAAATTGTGTGGTGATTTGATAAAGAAATGCTGGTTCAATCTCATATTAAAAATTTTGGGTTTGTGATTTATATGCCACTTTCATAACTCCCCCCCCCCCATATTTCATTTCTATTGTATTTTATAAAATTATCACTTAGGCTGGATGGAAAAAAATCTTGTCCCTCCCCTCAGGTTCCAGAAGCACTGGAAATGCTGTCTGTCCCCCTCCTATCCTTTGAAATAAATTGCCAAAGGAAACCAGGCCCATCCTGGACAATTGAGACTGCTCCTCTGTTCCTTCAGAGTAAAATGATTTATTGGGAGAAAGTTCTATTTGTGAATTTCCAATAGAGACAAGATGCTCCAAGATCTTCCATGAGGAAGCTGAGGTGTCTGCTAGGGTTACTAGTAATTTTACTGCTTCCTGGAGAGGATGAAAAGTGAAGTCCATTGGTTTCCTTTGGAAAACTTAACAAGGAAAGCTGGACGGTGAGTCCATAGTTTCAAGCAGATACTTTGGTACTGACTAATTTTTTTGTGAGTAGGGTTTAGATAAGTGCTTATGATAGTTTGGTGATGTATCCAGATTTGGACCCAAATTATTTTCTTGGTCCATAAATGGGAGATTACCTGTAAATTATCCAAGATGATTCGGAGGGAATGCACCTGCCGCCGAACAGCACCTGAAAACCTTTCATAAGTTGCGGCATCATATTCACTCATTTGGATCTCCTTTAGCCTGAAAACAGAGGGGCAAAAGAGGACACAAGCTTATTTTACTTTCATTCACCTACTGCTGAAACTGTAGGAGACTCCTTGTAACCCACACTGACTTCAAGGATAAATGGCAAAAAGTAAGATCTCCTGTAACACCTCAGATTCAAAGGATGGGAATGTCAAGCACGGTGCTGGTGAATGAGCCGTAAACTTCTTCTAAGAAACCATCCACCATTACACACACAAAGGCCTTGATTTGTAGTCGTCCATATTTGCTGATTTCTATGGTGTATGTATTACCACTATAATCAGTTTCAATCTTCCAACATAAACACTGAATTACAGAGAAATGTGCACAACTGACTCTCATGAGTCAGTATGAAATGCCCTTTCACACACCATTGCTATTTCCCAAAGTCTTGTTGCAATGTCACAGGTGGTCAGTTTATGTGGCACATTTCCTAAAGGTGTCCCATGCATTGCTTTTTAACACTGACCTTGTATACTTGGTTTTCCAAGAGAACTGCTCAGGCCCAGAGAAACTAAGTTAATGTGCTTCTATGTATCCAATGGTAGTTTTCTAAAACAGCTGATGATGTACTTTAAATAACATGGTTGTGTTTTAATATTATTTTGGCTTTGGAATTCAACTCTCTCAGTACACTGTTCCTTGTTATCATTTTTCCTCTCCATTTGTTTCTGCTGTAGCCCAACTAGCCCACTGGCAGTTCCTTGCATACCTGTGGACCCATGCCTCAGTGCCACAAGAAGTGTTCTTCCCTAGTCTCTTTGCCTGCTAACTTGCATTTACCCAACAAGACTCAACTCAATTATCATCTCCTCTATGAAAGCTGCTCAGGCCTCAGGGTCTATCTTCTCTGCTTTCATCTCACTTCATTCCTCTCTGGATCAGAGCATTTACTAGCCCAGCTTTTTTTACTGCCTGCTTTTATCTCACTAGCAAAGGTCTTTACTCCTTTAAGTAAGGGGCTTTTTTTTTTTATCTTTAGTATAGTGCATAGCACAGATAATAGGTTCTCAAAATAGGTTAAAAAGTTGACTACCATGAAATTGATTCAGGATTATTTAACATAAGCCTTCTTAAATTAAACCTAAGAAAAAGGTTCTTTCATTGAGATAGTTTAATTTTCTCTTTTCCTATTTGAAACCCTTTGATTTCCTTCTCTTGTCTGATTGCTCTGGCTAGGGTTTCAAGGACTAAACTGAATAAAAGTGGTGAGAGTAGAGAGCCTTGTCTTCTTCCTGAGTTCAGTGGGAATGCTTTCAGTTTTCCTCCTTTAAGTATAATGGTGGCTGCGGATTTGCCACAAATGGGATTGACAAAATTAAGGTAAATTCCATTGATCCCTATTTCCTCCAGAGGTTTGAGCATAATTTGGTGTTGGATTTTGTCAAAGGCCTTTCCTGCATCAATTGAGATAATTATATGGTTTTTGCCCTTAATTCTGTTTAAGTAATGAATTACATTTATAGATTTGTGTATTTTAAACCAGCCTTGAATGCCTAGAATGAAGGCTACTTGATGGTGATGTATTATCTTTTTGATGTATTTTGGATGCGGTTTGCTACGCTTTCGTTAAGGATTTTTGCATCTATGTTCATCAGGGATAGTGGTCTGCATTTTCTTTTTCTGATGTGTCTTTGTTGGGTTGTGGTATCAGGGTTATGATTGCCTCATAAAAAGTATTTGGAAGGATTACATCCCTTTCAATTTCATGGAACAGCTTACTAAGGAGAGATGTTAATTCTTCTGGAAAGATCTGGTAAAATGCAGCTGAGAATCCTGGGATTTTCATTTTTGGAATGGCTTTGATTGTTGTTTCAATTTTGCTACCTGATATTGGTCTGTTGAGCTGATCAATATCTTTCAGCATCAGTTTGTGAATGTTGTATTTGCCTAGGTATTTGTCCACATCTTCCAGATTCTCCAACTTGGAGGAGTATGGTTTTTCAAAATAGTTTCTCCTCTGGACTTCAGATGAGTTAGTAGTGATATCTCCATTTTCATTTTTGATTTTGTTGATTTGATTCATTTCATTCTTTTTTTTGGGGGGGGTGAGGTTGCCCATGGGTCTGTCAATTTTATTTTATTGTTTCACTGATTCTTTGTATTTTTGTTGTTGTTCTCAATTTCATTGATTTTGGCTCTGATCTTGGTTATTTTCTGTCTTCTACTGGATTTGGGATTAGATTGTTCTTTTTTTGTAAAGATTTGAGGTGTATCAGAAGTTTATTTATTTGGGCTCTCTCCTGATTTCTGATGAGGGGACTAAGTGCTATAATTTTATTTCTTAAATGCTTTCATACTGTCCCAGAGGTTACAATGTGTTGTGCCTTTATTTTCATTCATTTCCAAGAATATCTTGATTTCTGTTCTCATTTCTTCTTTGGTCCATTCTTCACTTAAGAGGGTATTATTCAATCTCCATGTACTTTATGTTATTTTTCTTGCTATTAATTGCTAGGATAATACCATTGTGATATTATCATGAATAATGATACAGGATACATGGGATTATATCAACTTTTTTTGTTAGATTGCCTTTGTATCTATTTTGGAACAGGATCCATGTACTGCTGAGAAGAAGGTAAACTCAGCTGATTAAGAGATGGAATATTCTGTAGATGTCTGTTAGGTGCATTTGATTTACAGAGTTGTTTAGGCTAGAGTCTTCTTTGTTGATTTCTTGTTTTGATGATCTATCTATTGGTGATAAAGGTGTATCATAGTCCCCCAACATCACTGTGTTGTGATCTCTAAGTGGTTTAATGTCATAGAATAATTCTTTGACATATTCTGCGCATAAATGTTAATATGGTTACATGTTCTTGATGTAGTGTTCTCGTAACTAAGATGTAGTGGCCTTCTTTGTCCATTCTGACTAATTTTTGGTCAATGGCTACTTTGTTGGATATGAGAATTGTGACACTGGCTTGCTTTTTTGGGTTGTAAGATTGGTAGGTTTCTTTCCAACCTTTGACCTTGAATCGGTGGTTGTCTTTGGCTGTGAGGTGAATCTCCTGTAAGGATCACTTTGTTGGATTTTATTTTTTGATCCAGTCTGCTAATCTGTGTCTTTTAATTGGGTCCATTGATGTTCAGTGTTAGAACAGAAATGTGATTTTGGTTCTCTGGCACTGTGACCTTTCCTGTATTTTTTGTCATCTTGGATATCTTCTAGTAAGTCTTTCAATATTTGAAAAATTTCATTCCATGCTTTCCTCACCTTTATGGTCTGATTTGAGAAATCCATGGTGATCTTTATTGGTTTGCCTCTGAATGTGACTTAGTGCTTTTCTCATACTGCTTTTAATACATTCTCCATTTTCTCTGCTTTTCATTTTGAATATGAAGTGTCTTGATGGGTTTCTCATTTAGGTCTATTTGGGGTCCTATAGGCTTCTTGAATGTGAATATCTAGTTCTATTCTGATAAGAGGGAAATTTTTTATGATTATCTCATTAAGAATGTTCTTTATGCCATTGGTTTGTTGTTCAATGTTCTCCCCTATCTCAACCACTCTCAGGTATTTCTTCTGATTTCATGCCATACTTCTTGGAAATTCTATCATGATCAGTAAGTTTTCTTTCATGCCTAACCTTCATGCATTCAAGATTACTCAGCCTGTCTTTGTTGTCTTTCTTTGACAATTGAAGTTTATTATTTACTGAGCTTATGCTGATATTAATATCTTCCATTGACAGATTTGGTTGACTGTGTTTTTCAATACTAAGAACTCTGCTACATCTGTTTTTCAGTGACTCTAATTCTTTAATGAAATGGTGTTTCAGTTCCTGTAATTACTCTCTTATTTGCTTCCTTAAATCTTCTTTGAATACTTTCATCATTTTAATAATCAGGTTGTCATTACTTTCTCCTAAGATTTCATCTGGGCCCTATCCATGGACTCCTTGGCTGGAGAGCTGTGGGTTTAAGGAGAAGAACTGTTTCCCTTTTTCCTCATTTTCAGTGTCAGGGAATGAGTGAGACCTGAGATCTCTCACTGGTTATTTCCCTTTAGGGCTTTGTTGATGGGTTTTGGTGCTGTTATCTCTTCATTTATTTGGGGTGGGTTACAATTTGTATGTTACAATTCACGAATTATTATTGACCTTTACAATGTCCAATAACTCACAAGATAAGGGAAAAGAGTCTGTATATATATAGCTAATGCATACACTAGACAGCACTGAACTGGTTACTTCTTTCCTTCTGTTACTGTGAAAATGTGAATTACCACCTATGAGAGGAGTAGAAGGATTGGCAACTATCTTCTGCTAGGCTATAATTGTCAGACAATACCTGTTTTAAAACCAAACACCCATTTTCAAGTTTGACATTCACTACAGATTTCCAATACCTACCTAGGGAAGGAAAAATACACTTGACAAAGTGTATTTGTATTGCAAAGGAGATGTGATAGGAAGGTAGAGAGGAACTTATGAATTTGGAGTGAGAGCAGAAAGAGAGTGGAGATGATGTAGCATATTCCAATTAAAAAAAAAAAGAAAGAAGAAACAAATTGGAAGAGGCTGAGGTAATGACTTTAGGGGAGGGTGAGAGAAAAAGGAAAGAGAGGAATAATGTTTAGCTTTTGCCAGAATAGAGTGAAGAAGGGGGTAGCAGAGAAGCTCACCACTGGGAGGCTATACAGCACAAAACCAAATGTGTTGGTCTGCAAGAACACAAACAAAAACAAAAACTAACCACAGAAAAACAAGAAAAGCAAAAGAAATAGTAAACAAAAAAAATAAACAAAAGAGAGAAACCAAACCAAAACAAAAGAAAAAAAATCAATGTCTTAATGGGAGTTGGGAGGATTATGGTTTATTTCCACTGAGGAGGTAAAATTACTGTGGGTTGATGATCATGTCTGGCTCCCGGATGGAGGCACTTCTAGGGTAAGGCTGCGGGAGGGCCTGGTTTTGCTCTACTCGGCTGGAAGTTAGATTCCCAGGAATCCTCCCTATATTTTTGTCCTATGGAGGGGGTGTAGTCCTTCACTGCCACAGCCTTTCGGTATTCCTGGGTTGAGATCATGGGTGTTTTTGTGACTGCCTGCCCAGACTCCTGTCACATGTTAGCCTGGGTCCCAGCAGTTGCTTTCAATCTTATGAATCCCTGGGCAGCTGTGAGGAGAGCTTGGTGTTCCTGAGGATGTGGCCACCCTGTTGGCTCGTGGGGCAGATGACACTCAGAACTCAGGGGTCCTGAGGCCCTCACCGGCCCAGAATATGGACAACACTCCACAAGTGTTGTTCCTAATTGTTCTTCTAGCAGTTGTATGGTAGATGGTTTAATTCCTAATTCCTTGATCCATTTCAATTTGATTTTTGTGCAAGGTGAGAGAAAAGGATCTAATATCAACTTCATGTAAGTGGCTGTCCTGTTTTCCAGCACCATGTGTTGAATAGGCTGTCTTTCCTCCATGTTAAATGTTGGCCCCCTTTATCAAATATCAGATGTTTAAAAATTTGTGGGTTTGTCTCAGAGTTTTCTATCATACTGATTTTGTTACTACCACCCTAATTTTAGATCTGGTATTACAAAACCACCTATTTTGTCTTTCTTGCTCAGTAATGTTTTGGCTATTCTGGCTTTCCTGTTCCAAATGAATTTGAGGATTGCTTTTTCTTTATCTGCAAAGAATGACACTGGTATCTTGATGGGGAATGCAATGAATTGGACAGGGATTTCAGCAAAATGGCCACTTTAATTATATTAATTCTGCCTCCTAACCAAGAACATGGAATATATTTCCATTTTCTTAGTTTTTCTTCAATTTCTTTCTTCAGTGTTCAATAATTTCCATTGCAGAGGACTTTTACTTCATTTGTTAGTTTAATTTCCAAGTATTTTATTCTTTTTGAAGATATTGTGAATGGGACTGATTTCTTGATTTCTTCTTCTGCCCTACTATTGTTAGCACATAGGAAAGCTATTGATTTATGGATGTTGATCTTATAGCCTGCCACTTTGCTAAATCTGTTTATAAGCCCACAGCTTTCTGGTGGAGTTTTTTGGATCTTCCAGATATAGGAATATGTCATCAGCAAAAAGGGATAGTTTGACTTCCTTTCTTTCTATTCTTATCCCTTTTCTTTCTTTATGTTACCTGATTGCTCCAGCTAGGGTCTTGAGGACTATATTGAATAAAAATGGTGAAAGCATTATCTTGTTACCAAGTTTAGTGGAAACGCTATCACTCATTTAGTATTATACTGATAGTTTGTCATATATGGCCTTTACATAGTTAAGTTCTTTTGATCCCTTTCTTCTCCAGAATTTTGAGGATAAATGGGTTCTAGATTTTGTTGAAGGCCTTTTCTGCATCAATTGAAATGATCATATGGTTTTTCTTTTTTTCTAAAGAGAAAGAAAGGGAGAGTGAGAGAGAGAATTAACTTCATTTAACGTTTCATCTGGTTTTTATTGCTCAAACACTTGGTTGTAAATGTGGTGATGATATTTGAAGCTGGATTCTCAAGCATGCCAGGCAAGCACAAGACTGCTGAGCCATGGCTCAAGCCTGATTATATGGTTTTTGTCCTTAATTCTGTTTAAGTGATGAATCACATTTATTAATTTGCATATGTTGAACCAGCCTTGCATCCCTGGGATGAAGTCTGCTTGATCATGATGAATTATTTTCTTGTAGTGTTTTTGAACACAGTTTGCTAGAACTTTATTAAAGATTTTTGCATCAATGTTCATCAGTAATATAGGTCTGTAGTTTTCTTTTTTTCATGTCTTTGTTGGGTTTTGGTATCAGAGTTATGGTTGCCTCATAAAAAGTGTTTGGGAGAGTTCTCTCCTTTTCAATTTCTTGGAATAGCTTAATAAGAAGAGGTGTTAGCACCTCCTCATAGGTGTGGTAGATCTCACTGGGGAATCCATCAGGTCCTGGGCTTTTCTTCTTTGGACAGCTTTTAACTGCTAAATGGATTTCAGTGCCTATTATGGGGGTGTTTCGGCCTTCAATACCTTCCTTGTATGTATCTAGAAATTTGTCCTTGACTTCCAGATTATCTAATTTAGGAGTATAATTTCTCAAAATATGTTCTGATGATACATTGGATATCCATGGGGTCAGTGGTGATCACTCTCTTTTTGTTGGTGATTTTGTTGATTTGCTTCATTTCTTTTTTCTTTTAGTGAGATTGGCTAGTGATCTGTCAATTTTATTTATTTTTCCAAAGAACCAACTTTTTGTTTTGTTGATTCATTTTATTTTTATTTATTTAGTTATTTAGTTACCTATTTCATTCATTTCAGCTCTGAGCTTGATTATTTCATGCTTCTTGCTGGGTTCAAGGTTAGATTGTTCTTCCTTTTATAGGGATTTGAGGTGGGGCATAAACTTATTTATCTGAGATCTCTCCTGGTTTTTAAAGTAGGCACACAGTGCTATAAATTTTCCCCTGAAGAATGTTTTTGTGCTGTCACAAAGGTTTCAATATATTGTGTTTTCATTCTCATTCTTTATTTGAGCTCTCATGTATTCTTGGATCCATTCTTTATTTAATGTATGTGTATTTTCTGTTATAATTTTTGCTGTTAAATGTGAGGGGCATGGTGTCATGGTCTGAAAGGATAGATGGAATATTATATACTTTTTTAATATTTGCTGAGATTTCCTTTGTGAACGAGAATATGATATACTATGGAGAACGATCATGTGCTGCTGACATGAAAGAATACTCAGGCAACTAGTGGTGGAATATTCTACAGAGATGTCTGATAATCCCATTTGATTTTTGGAGTTGTTTAGGCTGGAGATCTCTTTATTTTATTTATTTATTTAATTTATTTGCTTTTACAATAGAGGAGGATTAAAGTCTCCCAGAATTATCATGTTGAGGTCCACAAGTGGTTTTATGTCATGGAGTAATTTTTTTTTCACATCGTTGGGAGCATTGGTGTTTGAAGAGAATATATTTACTATGGTGATAACTTCCGGTTGTATCATTCCCTATATTAGGATGTAGTATCCTTTTTTACCTCTTCTGATTAGTTCATGTTTGAAATCTACATTAGTATTGCAACACCAGCTTGCTTTCTTGCGCTGTAAACCTGGTAGCTTTCCACGCCCCGCCCCCAATCTTTTCACCTTCAATCTGTGCATGTCTTTGACTGTAAGGTGGTCTCCTATAAGCAGCACATTGTTGGATTTTGTTTTTTTGATCCAATTTGCTAATCTGTCTTCTAATTTGGTGTGTTGAGACCATTCATCACATTCAATGTTAAGATAGTTATGTGGTTGTGGTTCATAGTCACCATATTTTATTGGTAAGTTCTGTGCTATCTTGATTATCTATAGATAACATGTGATTTTATTGAATTTCCTGTATGGGTTTTGAGAATTGTTTGCTTGTTCTTCAATCTGGAGATTATCTTTGAGGATTCTTTGTAATGCTGTGTTTCTGTTCATGAATACTGCAAGTTTGATCTTATCATGAAATATGCTTATTTCTCCATGGAACATGAAGCTGGGTTTTGCTGGGAATAGTATTCTTGGCCGCAGGCTGTGGTCAGTCAGACATTGAAATATTCCCTTCCAGGATCTTCTTGCTTCTAGGGTCTGAGCTGAAAAGTCAGATGTGATCTTATTGGTTTGGAACTGAACTTGATTTAGCATTTCTTTCTTGTAGCTTTTAATATTGTTTCCTTGATTTCCCTGCTGTACATTTTGAATGATGTGTCTCAGTGAGCTTCTCATTTGATTAGGTCTATTGGGTGTCCTGGATGAGCATTTCTGACTTTATTTTGATACGGGAAAATTTTTCTTGAACTATTTCATTGAGAATGTTCTTTATGCCATTTCATTGCATTTTGATTTCTTCCTGTACCCAGTTACTCTTAGATTGCTTCTTCTGATTTCTTCCCAGATATTTTGAAAATTGTGCTTATGTTCTGTAAGTTTTTTTTTCTTTTTTTCTCATCTGTGTACTTAAGCTTACTCAGCCTGTCTTTTTTGTTGAAAGTTCTTTCTTCCACAGCTGAGGTTTCATTTTCTATAGAAGTTTATCCCTTTATTCAATTCTTCCATTGTCCTTCTGATGAGATTGGCTGAAGATTTTCGCTCCATTACTTCTTTTTTCCTTATGTCTATTGCTTTGATAATAGAGTTTTTTTAATCTGTTGAGTTTTCTCACTTACTCCCTTCATTACATCTTTTAGTTCATTGCTCCTTTTAGTAATCAGACCATTGATAATTTTTTCTGGGTTTTCATCCTTCTCCCTGTCCATGTATTCCTTTGTTGGGGAGTTGTGGAGTTGAGATAAACCTTTTCTAGTTTGATTGCTCATTATTTGATGAGCTTCTTCTGGGTCTTTGAATTGTTTCCCTGCAGTAAAGCTAGGCAGGTCTCCCTATGCTTCTTCCTCTCAGGTAGGATCAGACACCACACCTCTCATGCCAACCTTCTTCTCGAAATCTGTTCTGCCTGGAGCCTTGTTTTACTGCTTCTTTTGGATCTAGTCTCCAAGGCACTGATCTAGAATCTGTTGGGGGTGTGGGGCAGCCTGCTGGATTGTAGAAGTATAGCAGCAGGCATGCTTTGCTGGGTCCTGGGGTCTCAGGTGCATGGGGTAGACTGGAGCAGGCCTCTTGCAAAACTTGATGGGAACTAGGACTCTTGGCTATGGGTATGGGACCCAAATATCTAGACCTTTTGGGTATGTGCTGCAACTGGGAGGCTCCAGATGGGGGTCTTTGGGGGTGGGTGTCCTAGGTATGCCTGTTGGTCCTGGGACCAGAGACTGGGGGCCTGTGTGCGATGGCTGTACAGCTTGGCTCCAGATGGGGTCCTGTGTACACCTGCTGGCCCCAACCAGAGGCCTAAAGGCCTGTGTCTGATTGATGAGCAGACTGGCTCCAGAAAGGGGTTCTCAGGGTGGATTTCTAGGGTGCCTCTGTGAGCCCCAGACCTGAGGCCTGAGGGCCTGTGCATGACATCTGGGTGGGTCAGCTCCAGATGGGGGTCCAAAGTACAATCTTCTAAACTACTCGGTGTATGTATGTGCATGTGTGTGTGTATGAATGTGGGCAAGTCAGTATCCTAAGTGTATACCAGCAACTCTTAACTAAAGTATATTTACCACATTGGGTTGGAAGAGAAAGTCTCAGGAGAATAAATGTTTTCTATTCTCTGACAGAGCACTGGGAGGCACCCATTTACAGCACTGTGAGCTTGTTAGAGCCCCATAATGCTAGGCCCACACCTCCACAGGGACAGACTGATCATTTCCACCCTTCCACTCTATTAGCCCAAACTAACTCGACTGAAGTCTTAGGTCAAAGGCCAAGCCCTAGAAACTCTTACTCTCTTGACTAAAAAAGTCCATTCTTTTTTTCATATACCTTTTACAGACATTTATCACAAAATCTTACACTTCATTGCTTTAGAAAATATAGGTCTGTTTCCCTCTATCACAGCATTTCTTAAACTTTTCTTTTCCAAAAAGATCCAGTACAAACAAATGCATGAATGTATATGTGTACAATCAAAGATTTAATGAAACATGTGTTTATTATGTTTGATGCACTTTGCTGTTTACTATTCTATTTCTCTAGGAGAAAAACCACATCTTCTTTTTCTCTATGAATATTTAAAATCTAGTAAAATGCCTAACATACAATGGCACTCAATAAATGTTACTGGAGAAAACTTTGAAACCACTGTCAGAGGGTAAATATAGACAAGGACACTATGATATCTGAATGGTTGTTTCCCAAGGTGACATACCAAGGTACCCCTCTAAATCTTATTAACTCTGTTTTTAAGAACAAGAAAGAATATGTATCTAGGACTTCAGCTCCTAACAAGGCCTCTTCTATTTAGCTTTGATAATCTCTGAAACCTCTACAAATTTTCATTAGAATAAATTATATCTCAGCTATCAAGGCTGACAGAAGTTGGGCACAGTGAACACTGAAGAATATGCTACCTATCCACTTCATACCTCGGAAATATGTATTTTCTCTCCTCAAGATGGGAGAGTGCTGACCGCAACAACAACAAAAAATGTAGGCATAGCTTGACCTTGTTGTGGGGACAGGAGGTGGGAAAAGGAATAGGGAGGAAGCACACACACAAACATAAATACAAACATACACACTCACATATATAAAGAGATATAGATATACATTAGGGAAGGAGGCAGGCAGTTCTAAGTTATCATGGGCAGAGTGATCTGTGTAGCATGTTCAGCTCTAGTTATAGGGGTACATCTGGAATGATCACACTGCACCTAAAAACATATCGCATGCTGTTTTAATTATGAGGAAATCTGGAAATCATACTCCAGATTGTGTCAGCTTTCAGAAAGATCACCCACAAGGTGTTCAAAGCCTGTAACAAATTCTGAAAGTCTGCAGGAGGGAATCAACAAAGAAAGCAGGAAATTTTAGCTCCTAGAGTAGATAAGTTTCCCACTGCAAATATTCTTTAGCCCACAAAACTAGCTGAAAGTATAACATTCTGCTTCTTTACCTATGATCAAAACTTCAGGGCATAGCTGCTTAACCTCCTAGTAATCTATGTGGATGAACTGTACTTTGCTGTCGCAGTATATTTTTAAAGGGTATATTTATTATTACATAAGCATCAGAATTTTGGACCTTCTTTTGCTTTTCTTATTAGGTTAGATTTAAATACTATAATTTTAAATCAATTATAAGGAAAATATTTATATAATGTGAGGTTGATTAGCTTTGCAAATGATAGTGGATACAATTCCCACAGCTGGTGCCCATCCTAAAAGCATTTCTAAGTAAATATATGTACTTCACTCTCTACTTCATTCACTTTCTGTTGGTGTTATGTTTGTTACATTTTATAAACATCTCACACTATTTCCCTCTATTGGTCTGATGAATCTATCAGTTTTTAATATGTAAAAACCAGTGACTGGCTTAAAATCAGGCTCAAATGGATGCTAACAAAATGCTGTATGGTTGATGAGAGGAACCCATCAATAGTATAAGGCTTCTTCAAGGGAATGAGAGGATCTACTAGCTGATGGCTAGGACAGACTATTGTCAGCCAGTCTCTGAATCAAGTACTAAATAGTGATACCATTACAGTTGACCCTCCATATCTAAGGGTTTTGTATCTGTCCATGCAACAATCTTGGACTCAAAATATTCATAAAAAACCCTGCATCTCTACTGAACACTTATGGACTTTTTTCTCATCATTATTCCTTAAGCTATAAGGAATAGCATTTACATAGTATTTACATTTATTAGGTACTATAAGAAATTTAGAGATGATTTAAAATACTTAGGAGTATGTGTATGTGCAAATATTAAGCTTATACACAGAGGCTTGAGTATATGTGAATTTTGATATCCTTGGTGGTAGTGTGGGGACATGAGATGAATCTCCCATGGATACCAAGGGATGACTGTTAAAGACACAATTACTTTTACAAATGTACATATTTATTCCACAAATATGTATGAATGCCTGCTATCTACCAGGTTCTGTTCTCAAGAAACTCATAATCAGTGGAGAGACAATCAGTTACTCACACAAATAATAAGATTGATAACAGCAATGGAGAAAAGGCACAGGGTGCTATAAAAGCATGATCTGGACCTCATTATCCATATGTCCACAGTGATGGAAAAGTCCTTTAAAACAAATTATCTGATGACACTAAAGAATATTACCTCTTAAGACATGATAATAGCGCTTTGTGCTTGTAGTTTTTTGGGTTCTTATAATGTAGAAAACACTTAAATACTGATGATGAAATGACCAAATATCTTGGATTAGCTTCAAGATAATCCGGGGATGGAAACTAGGATTCAGATTTTACTTCTTAAAGTTGGGGGATCAGCTTCACAAGATTGTTTTTCTCTACTTTATATTATATTTGAAATTATCCATAATAAGTTAAAGAAAAATTTTCAGCAGTATTAAATGGCATAAAAGTCTGATTTACACATGAAAGCTGAAAGTGGCATTTTTTAATGGTGTTTTGCTATGCCACATCTCTCTCAGGATCTTTGTGTGTTTTGATTTTTCCTTTGCCTTTTACACAGCCTTGCTCACCTCCTCTGGCTTTCAACCACCTTATGGTATTCTCTTTTTCTTCAACTAGGATTCTTCTCTATGTTATTTAATAGAGGTGAACTGCTTCCCTCTTACATTCACTAAATTCAGTTGTCTTATCACAGAGGCCTATTGACCTTTATCCCCTGGAGAGTAGTAGCCCTCAACCAAACCAGGCTCCTTATCACTAGTGGCGCTCAGATAAGGGGTTGCATACTTGTGCCCAAGCACCACTGCAAGACTTCTCCTTCACCCTGCAAATGACCTGTGTGCCAGAGCACTCTAGCTGTTTGTCTACCAAGGCACACATTCAAACTGTATAATTACCTATAAGCAGTCAAGAGGAGCAACTCACTAGCTGTGTAGGGAGAATGAAGAATACCAATGATTTGGTTTTTTTCCTAAATGGATTCTTCACTATTCATATGAAACTTAAAGCAGTTACTTCTAACAAGATTTTCATTGTAGTAAATTTTCTGTCTCTTTTTGAAAAATGACAACTACTTTCATTCCTAAAATAGTTATCCAATCTCATAACCTTTCTGAAAAAAGTCTCCTGTCTCTAGAAGAGCAAATTTAGGCTCAGTGAGGATATATAAACTGTCTGAGGTTACCCTGGGAAGCCAGCAGAAGGGCTGAGAGCAACAGTGCCACCTCTCATGCCCATCTGAAGTTCACAGGCTTTCCTCAGGGCATGGCCAATGGGACATGCAGTTTTGTCCCTATTGTTCAGTACCATTTACTTGCAGGATGGAAAACACAGCATGTAATGGAATACCAGATGCTCTACATGGGAGGAATTACTTCATTCACATATACTTGCGCATGCCTTTTTCTGACTGCACCCAGCTCCTTCCACTGAGCACAAAAATGTAAATCTGGGGGCTGGAGCGGTAGCTCATCGGTTTCGGTGCTTGCCTGGCAAGCATGAGGACCCAGGTTCAAACCCCAGCACCACGTACACAACTAAGTGTTAGAGAGACTAAGGCCATGTGAAAAACTGAATAAAGTTGTTTCTCCCTTTCTCTGTCTCTCTCACTGTCCCTCTCTAAAAAAAAAAAAAAAAAGTAAATCTGTTTCTGAAAGCCCCACCAAGTCCCTCAATCTGAAAGGAGATATTGCTCATTCTTTGGTATTTTTCTCTTTTAGCTGAAATACATACATGGATGTATTAGATGGGGAAAATGAAGTGGCCTAGAATAGCTGTGTCATCTGAAGGCCAAGAGTTCTTCAGCCTGGTTTCAAGGACCCCACTGGTTGACAAAGCCTCCCCATCCAACCTCACTGTTCATCTCTTACCAGCTTGTACCCTTTATCCTGAGCAGGCAAGCTGGCTCTCTCCTCATTAAAATTGCACATTTTTCCCTGGTGCCTCTGTTCAATTAACTTTGTCTTCTTGGAATGTTCTAGCACTTCTCATCTCCAAATCCTGGCAGGGAATGAGTACTACTTCATATTAGCCTTCTACTTCTCTGCACTGCTGAAGGGTACAGGCTTTGTACCATGTAACTTTAGCACCTAACAGAGTATGTGTGTGCACATGAGTGAGCATGTGTGTATGCATGTGTGATGTGTATGTGTTAGTCAATAGCACTATTCTAGATACAAAGTGAACACTCACCTCTGTTGAAATGCTCTCTGGCCCATCTCTCTGGCAGCTCTTTTGACCTCCTCAGGAACTGCATCCTTCTCAGCATCAGAGATCTGGTACACTGTGTGACCTGCATCTAGCCGGTAAGGACCTCCTTTCCCCCCAAGGCCTGCAGTGTCTCTTCCCCCTAGGAAGAAAGAAAAAGAAGAAAAAATGGAAAATCCTGAATGCAAGTCTGAATCTGACAAAACAAAAGTCAGATTATGGGTTTAAGATATTTCAACAAGGCACATTAATCGTATTTAACTGGTAATTACAAATTCAAATGACCGTTTTCTGAAACAAAGGTTTTCTCCTGTTTAGGATGACTTTCCTGTACCCCATCATCAAAATTCTACCCGTATTTCAAGGTTCACTCTGAATTTCATGACACTTCACTAAGGCCTGTACCTCACAGGGATTGATACTCTTTTGTACCATTTGTACCATTTTTCTGTCCTCATAAAATATATGATAGATAGGGTCATATTTTATTTTCTTTGTAACTCCACCTTATATTAGTGGCTTGAATATTATACTTACTACATAATTAAGTGAGCAACATTTCTGGTACATGTTACCTTATTTTTCCCACAAATACCAAGAGGCAATATAGCTACAGATAAACTTTCTTTTGTTTTTTGAATAATAAAAATGATGCACAAAGAGGTTAAGTGACCCATTAGACCCATTAGACCTCTGGCTTAGCCAGAATTTAAAGCCAATTGCTATGCCAATTTTGACTTTTCAATTTGACTAACATACAATAGATACATATTATCAGCTCCAGAACAGTCTTTCAATATAAACCCAAGTTTACATGTCTGAAGGTATACATAATATAATACTGTATGAATGGTTTATGTTAAAAATGAAAGTTAAATGGCTATTAAAGCTAGGTAGGTGGCATTATAAGAAGTAGTAGGGCCATGGGTTTGACATGTTCCAACTGAAATTTTAAAATGTACACTGGTGCACACCTGCAATCCCAGTGACTTGGGAGGCAAAGGCAGGAGGATCTTTAGTTCAAAGACAGCCTCAGTAATTTGGCAAGACCCTAAGTAAGTTAGTGAGACCCTGTCTCAAGAGAAAAAAATGAAAAGATCTGGGGATGTGGCTCAGTGGTTAAGTACATCAGGGTTCAATCCTTGGTATCAGTCCATCCATCCATCCATGCATCCATCAATCAATAAAATGTTACACTGTCCAAAGAAAATATATACATATATTGGCTAGATTTGGCCCTTGGGCTATCAGTTTATACCTTTCCTTTATAAGGATTAGAATAGTAACAACGAGTGTCTTTTGTTCATTCACACATAGAACTGGAGAACTTAGGATGAGACTTCAGGATTGGAGGGGCAGTGCTGTACAGTGCAATAAGCATGGTAGGGTATACTATACTAGTTAAGCCAGAATGCCTCAGTTTGAATCCTGGTTCTAACTCACTAATTGTGTCTTTGGGGATTTCTATCAAGTGAGTTTATTAATATTATTTACTTCATGGGTCTGTCATGAAGCAAAAATGCATAGAAAAGTACCTGGAATATAATAATAGTTAATAAGTTACCACTTTTATAACTTATTATTATGCTCAGACAGAGGTAATTTCTAGATTTATTAAGTGGAAAATTTGAAAGTTTTTAGATGTTGCTTAAATTATGCTGTTTTTTTCCTCCCTTGGAGTTTTAATTGGTCTAATAAACTAAGAAGGAAAATGCAGTATGGCCTGCTTCCTTTATGAAAGTCCAGGTAGGTAATTTCCTTTTGTGAAATACCTTGACACTAGCCTATTAATTACAGCATCCTTTGATTGGAGGACAACTTAACAGTTTTATTTAGAATTGAATGGTAGAAAAAATATTAGATTTGTGTGATTCCTGGCTCCCACTCATAGTAAGACTGTGGCAGAGGGAGCAGCAACTAGTTAGTGACAATGATCTACTGGTGGGAAGTTGTGTTTGGGTCCTGACTCCCTTCCTCTAGGGGGCTGCCCTTAGGCATGGGGTGGACAAGAATTAGAACTTTCTCAGGCACTCAGAGGTAATCATTTTGGAGAAAAGAGGAAAGAACTTGCAACTGTTAGAGGCTGGTTTGACTGATGGCCAGAATGAGTCACCTGGCCCCCAGGGAACATCACCCTGGGGTGGAGAGGGTGTAAGGTTCTCCACCATTTCTACCTCTCAGAACTTTCAATTTGTACTATTTAAATGAAAACACTTTGCTAGGGTTTCTGAAGCTCCAAGCCATAACCTTAAAGCTAAGCTTGGACATCCCAAACCAATTTATAACAGAAGGGGTAAGATGGGCAAAGGAGGGGCTTTGAGGACTTGTTGGGCCACAGCTATGTTCAATGTAAAGGATTTTGAGAGAAAAAAAATGTTTTTTTCAAAAAAAGGGGGACAATTTGAACATAAGAATCCTTGATCAACTGAAAAATAAAAGATCAGGATAATAGATATCATCTGGACAGATATTAGAGCTAGCAGACTGAAGCTAAATAATAAGCAAGAACTTCCACTCCAGATCAGACCCCTGATGAGGAGTCTACATCTGGGCAGCTAGTTCCACAATGTTTTTTCCATGTTGATTAAATCTTGTTTGCTTGACCCTACCTTCCAGATCAAAGGACATTTCCAAAAATAGTCTTTCTTTAAAGCTGCTACTTAATGAATAAACAGAGCAGGCAAGAAGCCAATAGCCTATTTGAGACCACATTGTTTCAGCACAGAAACCCATTTCCTGGCTGTCAAGGCCAAGAGGTAGAGACTGTCTTCAGGAAGGGAGAAGCTTCGTGACCCTACCAGCTCTACACAGGGCTCAGATAAGCTCAGGAAGGCACACAATCTGGACTTATTCCTGTAGCCAGGCAGATGTGTCTGCTCTGGCTGTCAGAGGAAAAAGGAAGACACCATGCATGGAACAATGGTGCAGCTGGGCAGCCCAAAGCAAGGAAGAGACCATGGCTTCCCTGCAAACAACAACCAACCTTGCTTTCTCCAAATCTTGCATCCTCAACACACTCACTTCTGACATGCGGAAGACAAGGACTATTTCTTTTAGAAGTAGGTTGCTCAAGAAAGAATATACTGTAGATGATTGGCATAAACCCAAGTGCACACAGTTTAAGAGAGGGGATTAACACTTGAATGAACACCACCCTCAGGCCAGCCACAGACCTTAGTGTCTTACACAGTCCTCACCATTACCTTGTGAGGCAGTCTGTGTCTCCCTTTCACTGATGAAGCAATTCCAAAGGGTAACAATGGTGTTAGGTCTTAGGGCAGCAGAGTGTGTGGAACTAAAAATGCCAGGCTCTTTCTGTGTCTTGGGGTCATACTGGAGCTGAGGGTAGGAACACATCAACTAAGTGATGGGGGAGGCTGATAAGCCCAGCTGGCCCCTGAGCCTTCTGGGGTGGGGATGAGGTTGTGTGCTGGTCTGATGCAAAACCCGACCCACATGAATGCCACCTCCATGCTACCAACCTGTCCCACCAGCCCAAGTGTTGCCACCCACGTGGGGCATGTTGTCTGGGTCCTCCTTCCCATGTTTGGGGGAGCTCACATCTTCACCACTGTCTCTCTCGATTGTTATCTAAAAAGGAAGAAGTGAAACATCACTATCTGGTGACCAACACCAAGACCGGCATGACAGAAAGAATTCTTTTTCCTGTAAGTCCTTAAGGTATCTGACAATCTCAGGTCATAATGTGGCAGATAGTTTTGTCTGATAAAAATTTCATCAGAATTAAATTTCATCTGTTTGGGAAGGAAATGAAGTACATTTTTAAGAAATTAGTTGGGAAGGAGATAAAGTACATGTCTAAGAAATTCCTTTTAAAAAAGAAAAGGACCTGGGTTAGGTTTCAGAATTCCCCTGGTACAGAGCATGCTGTGAACATTTACAAAATGAATGAGACCTTTCAGAAACAGGGAAAATGGATCTCAACAGACTTGGACACCTTCCTAATGGTTTAAGAAAAAAAAAAATCACCACCACTGATCGATCTGAGTCAATAAACATACATGTACTCATTTCATTTTCAAAGAAATTCCATGTATATAAAATATATACAGAAAACCATAAATATAAAATGTACAGAAAACCATATATATATGTATACATATATATACATAAGTGTATATATACCTACACATAAGTATATATGAATATATATTTCTATGAACATATAAATATAAATGTATATATATGTGTGTATGCGTGTTTATATGTAAGTATGTGTGTGTATGTGTGTGTGTGTGTGTGTGTGTGTGTGTGTATACATCGCCCAAGGTTTTTTCAAAGCTATCTTAGGGCATGTCTTACATGAATTGATTCATAAAAGGAGCTAAGCAGGAAGTCTCCAACAGTTCTACTCAGCACAGAAAATTGAATAGATACCTGGGAAAGACTGCCATTTGAGGATGCTTATTTTCTGGGGACAGATGTTTGCTATGGATCCACTCGCCATTCAGAAAGTTGTCAATTGCCATTTGTTGTCATGCATGTACTGAGAAGCATTTAAAGTGCATTTCTATTGAAAGATGGCTTCATATAGAAAACGTTCAAATTAGTCATTCTAATGACAAAATAGGCACTACTGAATTCAATTAAGGAGATCAAAATTGTCTCCACACCAAAAAATATTATGGCCCTTGATAACTTTTTAGAGAATGTGATACACCTGCTAAAACCCTTGATGTGTTTCCCACAGTTAACACATGATACTTTCTTTAAGTGTGCTGTGATCCTAAGAATCATTATTCTCTTATATACTAATTGAAATTGAAAAATACATATCTTGCAAATTACAGCTCATAAAAATGCTTTACAATAAAGCAACCAACAGCTAGCACAGGGAAGGGATATGACTCATTGAAGACCTATAATTGTGGGCAAGGCTCATAGATTTTTAGGGTCCTCCTTGAGCTCATGATTGTTTGAGAAAACCATCAATAAAATGATAAAAATAGAAAAGATATAATTCTGTAAGAAAAGTTAGCTTTTGCAAGTATGACTGGATAATACTGTTGATGACCCCTGGACACTAGGTGTGGCCTCAGAGGAATATCTACTACCCAATATCTATTCTTTCTTTCTACCTTCTCAAAAAAAGTCAGATGAATCATGTTTGCATGGAATTAAGCAGAGAAATCCCATTCCCTTGTACTTAGTCTAAGAGATTGGTCTAGGGAAGCCATGTGACCTGAGATGTCAGAGAAAGTGGGTCAGGAGGCTCCTGGGAAAGATTTTCCTTCCAGGTAAAGAAGAGAGAGTGGTGAGAAAAGATTCTGAGTATCATAAATGCACCACTTTCTTCTACCTCCACTGTGTGCATGTACGCACACACACAAACATGCATACATACAAACACTTCCTGCTTTGTGATACAGATGAGTGAGGAGATGATATGCAGAACTGTAGCCTCCACCTGCCACTTGTGGCAACAAGGAGGTGGTAGAGTGAAGGAAGAGCCTTCTCTGATGACATTTTTGAACTGCTGAGCCCACCCTTGGAGTTACTTAGCTCTTATCTATATTAATAAATAAAGTGTCCTTACTGTTTAATTCACTGTTAGTGGGCTTTCTGCTACTTGGAATTCAAGGGCATGAAAACGAACCAGCACTGCAGAAGCTACTGCCTTGACTTTCTGAGAAGGTTATATTTTTAACAAGTAGACATGCTTTGAATTTTCTGACATTAAGCAATTAAACACTCTTTTTTACAGCTGCCTACTATTTTCTTGATTGATTAGCAACATCCATTCATATTTTAAATACAAACATTCCTGTGCATGTTTGTGGTTTATCTACTACTCACTAGGATACAGAAATGCAAGAACAGGAGCTTTGCTTCTAGCAAGACATTGTATGAAGGGAAGCAAAGACATAGCATGGGGTGATACAGGCCATGATAAGGCACTAACCACATTTGCCTGAATCATATTAGTGTCTTAGGTTATTTGTACCCACAGACCAGAAAACAGTCATAGTTACAGATATGATTGAATTCACATTAACAGTTTCCTAGGAAAATGATGACCTTTCAGGTGATGTCAACTGGCTGAAAAAAATAAAAAGCTAATCACCAGTGTTTTAAAAAATGCTGTACCTTCTATAGTGCTAATGCATGATAAAAATACCTTAGTCACATCAGTATTTTTCCAGATTTTTATCTCTGGCAAAGCTACAAAATGTGTAACTTATCTTCAGTTCTTGCCTGGCCTACAAGTAAGACTTGCTTTGAAATACTCAATGACCTTCTGCCCTCTTTTATCCCTATCTTTAAAAAGCAGAGAAAGCTCTGACTTTTGACCACTGATACCCATAAATTACACTGTATCTGACATTCACTCATACTAAACAACCCCAGAAGGCATTTATACTTTAAGTACCTATATTAATAACTGAGAATTAAAGTCCTTTTTTCCTTTGTAAGAAAATCTAGGAAGTAGAAAGCAGGAAGAGGTGGCAGGATGGAGCCTGGGGCTCATGAGGCCTACTTCCTGGCCCTGAAAACAAATGCAATTAGGGTGACTTGTGACATTACAGGTAAGTAACAGTGGCTGGTCCCTGATGTGTCCTATAGAAGCCCTATCTTCTGGTTAATAAGGTTCTTTTCCTTATCATGGGCTTCTTCCAGTCAGTCAGCAGCCTCTCACCCTGCTCTGAGTTGCAACCCTTTGCCCACAGCCTCAAACCTAACCTAACTGTTCTTACCTTCCTACTTCTGTCTACACACTCCAAACACTTATGTGTGTGCAGAATTCTGGCACAAATGATATGTTTGGTAAATCTTTTAAAATATTAGAAAGTGTAATTCAAAACATCCCCTGCTTTCTATCTCAATGTGCATCCTATATTATCAGAGTTTACAGAGTGTCTGACAAAGCACCTTTTCATTGGGATGACATTCTTCACTAGAAGCCATTACTATGCAACAGAACACCTGGTGCAAATTAAAATGACAGATTCCACAGAACTGGCCTAAAGGGAGGGCAAAATACCAATTTTACTAACATTTGATTTAATAATTTATTATGTTACAGTAGTAGCTAACAACGTGGCTTATACTTTCAGCTTTGTACATAATTGGCCCTCTATAAGTACATATTAAATGCATGCATGGGAGGCTGCTCAGTGATGTAATACGAACAGCTTAACCCACATAAACCTTCTCCATGATAAACTATCATCTGGGTGCCTGATGAGATTCTTTCTTGCTTTGCCTCCTAGTCCATAATCTACACACAGCAGGCAACTGGTCAGCAGAGAGAAATCTTCTAATAGAGTCAGGATACACTCATCCCTATTGACTCTCACTTGTTCTTAAATTCTTGACTTTGATCCTTACCACCTCCTCAGCTCAGTTAGTGTCTGGCCAGACTGTCACTGGGTCCTGAATGGACTCCCAACCATGACCAGTAAGTCTATAGAGATGACCTTTCTCCTTCTTCCCTGGCCCAAACAGAGAAGTTTGGATATCAGCCCCATATAGGTTGCAAAACCCACTAGAAGACAATTTTCACTTGCTGAGAGTACCTTACTTATTCATTCCCTTCGTTTTAAATTCAATGGGAACAAAAGAAAAAGCTTTTTTTTTTTTGAAATCTGGGAATATGGAATGGATAATGATGGAATTAAAATGCTGTTCCATGGGTTCAGATGCCATACTTACAAATCTTTACGGGAACCTAAATGTTATCATCATGAGTAGGTGAGTGTCAAAAAAGTTGTTCACTTTTTTGTGAAGAGGAGGCTAGGTGTGTAAACTGGTAGTGAGTCTGGGTGAAAACATCCAGAGGGCAGGGACAGGTCTTATTCAACATTCCACCTGCAGCCCTGCACAGGCCTGGTGCATCACAGAAGCTTAAAGACCCTGTGGTGAACAAGTGAATGAGTATTACTGGCATTGCCACTGTGGCCATGTCAAGGACACAGAATGGCTGCACTGGTGCACAGGGCTCCAGGAACATGTAAGCATATCTACTCTAAGTTTGGAGCCATCTTAAGTTAGGGGACCATGAGGCTAGAAGGAAGTTATGTTTAAAAACCCCCTACAGGCATCTTGTTACACCAGTAACCGCCTAACTATTTCCTGTAATCATCCCTTTCTGGTACCTGCCCCATCTTATATTAGCTATTGTAGTCCTGAACTCGTCTAATTGGAGTGGAGGGCAGGATTACATCAGGCTGGGGATAAATATCTGCAGATTTCCTGTGCACACACGCATACTTCCCTTTTGGAAGTATAACCTCCTATAGGAGTAAAGACTTTCTTGCTCATCCACCCACCTACCACATGTTTGTTTTATGTCATGCCCAGTATTTCTAACAATTTGGCACCAGTGCAGTGCACAATAAGTCACTTGGGGGTCCTGAGGTTCTCTTTCCTGAGGTCCTAATGGAAGATGCATTATACTGCCTCCTTGTGGTAGCCAGGAGCGGGATGTGCAACTATTCCTGGAGTGGACTGAAAACTGTACTGGAGGGGAATCAGAGAATTACTTCGTCAGTAGTGGGGACATCCTGGAGGTTATATGAGTGTGCCTGAGATGTATCTGTGACACGTAATGAGTGCAAAAACTCATAATCCACAGTGCCAGTAGTCCAGCCAGGAGCTGGCTGGAAATGGAGAAACTGACTAGGGGAAGAAGGTAAGAAACCTCCATTAAAGAGGGAAGCTAGGAGCAGCTATACCTCTTGGGATTCAGAAACACAAGACCATGGAGGGTGGGAACAGGTTGGGAAATAAATATTCTACTCCAGGGAAAGAGGATGCTGGCAGATGGGGAAAAATTCCCTAAATAGCTCTTTGGGCAACATGATAAAATAGTGGAAAGATAATCTTAGGAAGGAAAGGGAAAAAGTGGTATAAGTGTCTTATGTATGAGTCTTTACCAAGCATGCTAAAAATGGCAGCTTTTTCTATTCCCTGGCTACAGCCTTATGGCCACAGGAGTAGGGGCCTAAACTACTTGAGGACTAGAGGGGGGAAAAAAAGTTGTCATGTTTAAATGTGAATGGTGGCAGTTAGCTCCTCTCTCAGGCTAAATAACAGGAGGGGATTTATCTGCATTCAGCCTGGGGACATCTCCCCTCCCAGTGCCCCCCCACCTCTTTATCTGTATGTACTTCCTGCTGTCTCTATTCAAAGGTCAATTATTCAAGGAAAGGCTCTAAAATCTGTTTCCTGTATTGCATGTTTGTGTGCATGTGTTATATGTTGTCAACATGGTACCAAACTGGCCTATAAATGAGCACTTATAAATTAAATTAAAAGAAAAAAATGTATCCAAATGATAGTTCACATGACTTAGACATTTAGAAAGAGGTTCAGTTTACATTGGTTAAACATAAGAGAATAAAGCTTTTGGTAGAATGGCCATTTTTATTATTTTAATTCTGCCTA